>BOPN01002625.1:150000-152709 GCA_017312705.2 Penaeus japonicus | reverse complement strand
GAGAGGGAGGGAGAGAGAGAGAGAGAGAGAGAGAGAGAGAGAGAGAGAGAGAGAGAGAGAGAGCGAGAGAGATAGAAAGAGATAAGTAAGTAAATATATAAATATGTAAAGAAAGAAAGAAAGATATAGAAAGAAAGAAAGAGAGAAAAATAAAATGAGAGAGAGATGTGGCGTGAGGGGGGAGGGGGAATATATAGAGAGAGAACGAGAGAGCGAGAAGGAGCGAGCGAGCGGGGGAGAGAAAGTGTGTGTGTGTGTGTGTGTGTAATGTATATACATATACATGATAATATAGATACATACATATATGTGTATATATACACATGGCAATGACGGAATCTGTTTTTCAACCTAAAGTAACTTGAAGCAAAGCCTTTGACTCAGTCGCACGAATAAAAGTCCTCGAAGAAAGTTAATATTTCGGTTGTCTTTCGCCGTCTCAGTGAAAGTCCCAGAGGTTTAAAGTTGGCGGCACTGTTGAACTGCGTGATTGGGAAATGTTTGAATCTATATCCAGGACAGTTTCATGTCTTATTCAATGTAAACATAAGCGGATAAAGGGCAATGGATTGGACTGTTTACATTCTGCATGAGAGAAGTTCATAACTCTGCAAAATAATCAAACACACACACACACACATACAAGTACTTATACATTTCCATATACCTTCCACCCAATATATCTTGTTGCTCATGTAATTCCAGTAACGTGATATAAAACCAACCTCCTGGTGGGTTGCCTAATTCCGCAGCGACCGCATGCATCACGTGACCCATTCAGAGCCAATGATCATAAAAG
This sequence comes from Penaeus japonicus, assembly GCA_017312705.2. Lineage (NCBI taxonomy): Eukaryota > Metazoa > Arthropoda > Malacostraca > Decapoda > Penaeidae > Penaeus > Penaeus japonicus. Next base: position 151,910 of record BOPN01002625.1, on the reverse strand, counting down.
GCTTTGATAATCATGGTTTTAATGCCGACACAAGTGACTCATTGTGGGCTTTCGTGCGCCGCCGAAAAGGGGCGATAATTTGGTTCGCAATGACGAGGAGAACAAAGCATCGAAACCTTTTGATGTCTTTTGATGTTATTGTGATAGTGGATTTGCAATGATGATGAAGGAAAAGGTTAATAATGATGGTAACCATAATAGGCATGATAACGATAATGACAACAATGAAATTATCAGTATGATGCTCATCATAATAAGAATAATAGTAAGAGTAGTCATGATATAATGTTGATGATAGTATTGATATTGATGACAATAATAGTAATGACGATGATGATGATCATCATAATAATGATAATGACCATGATAGTAATGGTAGAAATGATAATGATAATGATGATAAGGGTGATGATGATATTGATAATTATGATAATGATAATGTTGGTGGTAATGATAATGATAATAATAATCATTATGATAATGATAGTGATAAAGGTAGTGATAGTGATAATGATGATATAATAATGATAACCTCTTTCCCTCTCTCGTTCATTCCTCTCGGCATTACTCCTCAATTCATTTCCGTATTTGATCTTCTCTTCAAAAAATCACATGATACCACAGGGAAACCTAGCTTGCACACACACACACACATATATGTGTGTGTGCGTGTGTGTGTATGTGTGTGTATGTGTATGTGTGTGTATGTGTGTGTGTGTGTGTGTATGAGTGTGTGTGTGTTTGTTTGTGAATGTGTACGTGTGTTGGTTTGTGTGTGTATGTGTGAATGTGTATGTTTGTGTAAGTGTGTGTGTGTGTGTGTGTGAATGTGTATGCGTGTTGGTGTGTGTGTGTGTGTGTTTGTATCTGCACCTCTGTTTCTTTTTCCCCCGTGACCTTTTGTTCCTCTGTCTCTCCCTCTCTCTCCTCCCAACTCTCCCTCTATTCCTTTTTTTCCCATTACCTCCGACCTTTTTTTCCTCGCCCTCTTTGTTTTCTGCTTCGGGTTCATGTCACGTTCTGTAGAAAGTTTGCGGAAGAGAAAGGTCTTTTGTGCTCCAGCTGCTACGCCTTTAAAGGCAGGTTGACTCCTGCAGCGTCAAGACCCGTTCGCTCGGCGACACGAGCAGTCTCCGCTGTCTCCCGGGGAAAAAACAAGGAAAAAACTTGGGGACTATGTGCGTGCTTGCGTGCGTATCTGTTCTTTCTGTTAGAGAGGGAGAGAGAGAGGGAGAGAGAGAGAGAGAGAGAGAGAGAGAGAGAGAGAGAGAGAGAGAGAGAGAGAGAGAGAGAGAGAGAGAGAGAGAGAGAGAGAGAGAGAGAGAGAGGGGAGGACGGTTCAAGCAAAGCGCAAAGGGGCAAGACCTGAAAATCCCTTCCCCTTTGTATCCATAAAGCTTGACGCATGGAACGGAAGGATGTGCGAGTTAGGAATTTTCATTATGGATTAGAGTGCTCTTGGTTGTAGTGATGTATATCATCCAAATGTTTTTTTTCTTTCATATTTGTATATGGATAAGGACTACGCTGTAAATGTTATGCATCCGTGAAGATAAACATATATGAAACGAATAGTTGATTTGATAAAGAGTGAGAGAGACATATAAATGAATAGAAAAGCAGACGGAGACATAGATTGACAGGTAGATCAATAAACAGACGCCAGAGAGAAAGTCAAAATGTGATGAATCACTATATTTTTTGTTAATTAAAAATACAAACTTTACAATCTCCTTCCGCCGCCCCCCCGCCCCCCCTTCTTCCTTTTCGTTTTTAAATTACCTTTGTATCTGCAACACGAATTTCGTTGGTCGGTCCTTCCGCTTCAAGAGCAGAATCTTTTCTTACTTAAAAACAGAGCGAGTGACGAAAGACAGTGAGAGAGCATGGAAGACTTTGCATCTTTACTC
>BOPN01002625.1:135000-140000 GCA_017312705.2 Penaeus japonicus | reverse complement strand
CCTTTGATGATATTTATATTTACATTACTATGAATGTTTATTCATCAAGCATTGTTAATCCTTTATGTTTACAGATACGTACACTAATACACATCAGTATAAGGATCTCATACGCAACGCATAGATGCATAGATGGGACGATATGTATTGAAAGATAGATACCATATAGAAGCGCAAGGGATAGATGGCATTTGAATAAATTAATCGGCGTAAAGTTAACCTAACATCGCCTCCATCCATTCAATACAAAATCAATTTCCTTGTCGCCTGAAGCAATGGCATCAAACTCGAACGCTGAAATGAATTCAGTGACAAATGGGAAGACCTTACAATAACAGGGACCCTTAAACAAGACCGAGCGAGAGCACTTCGTCCAAATTTGAATATTGGCCTGATTTCGTTGCCGATGCTAATACGGCCTGGAAAGTGAACGGCTGATTCCTGCGTCGCGGCTCCACCTTTGCGGCCGCGCGTTCCGTCTCGGCTGCGAAACCTTCTCATTCCCTGTGTGGTCTTACTTCACACTTATAGTTATATATATATATATAATNAGAGAGACATACAGATAAGAATAACATACTGTAGGAAAAAGTATCATACTGTAGGTTGCCATATTAATTTACAAAGAGATAGACATCTAAATGTGATTATTACGAATAGCTAAAAACACTAGGAATTTCACATATTGGCTATGCTGATTGTGAAATATTAAAATTGGAAAAGAAATCAAAATTATCTAGTGTTCTCTTTTTAATCTAAGAGGTAAAAATAATTTTTGTATATATACATAAATAAATAAATAAATAAATATATATATGTATATATATATATAAATATATATATATATAGATAGATAGATAGATAGATAGATAGATAGATATAGATATAGATATATTATCCGTTTTCTTTTTTAATGTTTTCTTTTCTTTCTACCTCTTCTGTCTTGTTCATGCGGTCTACCCCCCCCCCCCCTCCTTTCTCTCTCTTGCTTTCTCATCCTTCAAAGATATGAACGACTCGTGTGTGCAATAAGTCAGACTCTCGCAGAAAGCAATCATGCAAATACGCTCTCGCGTGTGCTTTAGCCGTGCCCCGTTGCTATGATAAATCTATGAGCATCTTTTTAAGATTCACCTCCTATGCCCTCGGGCGCTATCAATAACGCCCATCGCCCACATTTTCAATAAGGTGTCATTGCCTCGGGAGTGGCGTAAATGATTCGGGAGATTCCTATCAGCGCAGGGCCATTGGGGATCTCTCGGCGCTAAGGTATTGTTGTCGGTAACTATATATTCATACCTATACTTCCAGGCGCCTCACGCTTATAGTGTAAATACACCGCCATACACCAATAGCTATCGCAGTTCATGAAATAAGCATAATCTTACCAAGTGTCTGTGGTGGAATGTTGGTGATGTGTACATGTAATTGTGTGCGTGCCCTTCACCGCACACCTGATGAGGTTTCAATACAGAACCGAGAGTAATGTCGGGGTAAACGAAGAAACTGATGCGACACCACGATAAACGAGGCGAAAGACAAAATAAGAAGAGAAAGAGGAAGTTAAAGGAGGATAGATTACCTAAGGGTAAATAGATAATAGTATGTAGATACCTAATCCCGTGGATGATGCAAAAATAAGGAAGATCACACACCCAAACCCACCCACACACACACACACACACACACACACACACACACACACACACACACACACACACACACACACACACACACTTTCCAAGCGCAGTCTCCCGAGAACGAGACGCGAACGAATCGCGGCACAAAGGAGCGTGTGGCAGAGGCGCCTCCCCCGCCGCACGGCCGCCCTTCTGCTTAATTAATTCTCCTTCTCCTCAGGGAGGGCGTGAGGGTCCCGGGTAATGCGAGCTCAGAATAAACCGCTTAGAATGAAGGTCTGATATGCCTCTGCTAATATCCTAAAGCTCATTTCAAACATATATATATATATCTCATTATTCTCTTCTGAGTAGGAAGGAATTTCTGGCTAATGAGGCTTGTGGCATTATGTTTTGCGGCACAATAACGGTATATATTCCGGGTACAAAAAAGGCTAAAAAAAAAGTGAAGAAACACGGAATTTACCGCATTAAGTTGTGGATAGAAATCTAATTTAGTCGAGATATGTATATATGAGTGTATATGTGTGTGTGGGAGTGGAAGTTGTGTGTGTTTACAGCTTGAGAATGTTCCTTTGGTTTGTTTAGCAAACATCGAAGCTGATATATGTTAAGAAAAGACAGCCATAAGCATCGCTGTCATGATAGAAAATTGACATATGAGACTGTAATACCTGGTTCTTTTATGCAATTACACTAAAAAGTAAAGGATAGGATAGAATGGAATAGAAAATTAAATTCCCGTCGTCCATCTACTTAAGCAATGAATTAAAAGCACTATAGCACGCGGCAATTTAGCTTAGCGATATGTTTAAGCGTTAATGAATGTAAGAAAGAACGAGAAAGAGAGAGAGAAGAAGAAGAGAGAGAGAGGAGAGAGAGAGAGAGAGAGAGAGAGAGAGAGAGAGAGGGAGGAAGGGAGGGAGGAGAGATAGGAGAGAGAGAGAGAGAAAGAGAAAGAAGGGGCAATGGATGAAGTGATATAAATATGAATGCGTTATGCATAGATATGCATACATACACACAAGAGCGATTGAAAAATATACGGACAAACAAACAGATGGGCAGACATGCAGACGAACAGAGAGACATACAGATAAGAATAACATACTGTAGGAAAAAGTATCATACTGTAGGTTGCCATATTAATTTTCAGAGAGATAGACATCTAAATGTGATTATTACGAAGAGAGAGAGAGAGCGAGAGAGAGCGAGAGAGAGAGAGAGAGAGAGAGAGAGAGAGAGAGAGAGAGAGAGAGAGAGAGAGAGAGAGAGAGAGAGAGAGAGAGAGAGAGAGAGAGAGAGAGAGAGAGAGAGAGAGAGAGAGAGAGAGTGCGAGAGAGCGAGAGAGAGAGAGAGAGAGAGAGAGAGAGAGAGAGAGAGAGAGAGAGAGAGAGAGAGAGAGAGAGAGAGAGAGAGAGAGAGAGAGAGAGAGAGAGAGAGAGAGAGAGAGAGAGAGAGAGAGAGAGAGAGAGAGAGAGAGAGAGAGAGAGAGAGAGAGAGAGAGGCACAATATCAAAATTGAAAACAGGCAATTATATCTAATTAATTTTTAAGTGTCTTTACATAATGCATAGCTGTCAATGAAAAACAATAGCAACTATGTAAGATAATGTGAAATGAAACATTTATTGAGATAGAGACACAAGAACATCTTGATCCACTGGATGAATGAATAAATGAATGAAATGTAAGCTTCGAATCCCTTTTTCCTCTTGATTTGCATCCATGTTGTTTTTGTTTTGAAAAAAAAGTGAATTCCACAGCCACCCTCTCTTATGAATATTGTTCGGATACGCATCACTTCATTCATGACACTGACTCGTCTGAGAATGTAAAAGAAAATGAAGATCATGAAGATGTAAAAAGAAGAAAAGAAATAAGAAATATTTGGATATGTAGTAACGGAGGAGAAATGCGAATAAGAAAGAAAGGAAAAAGGCAAAGCAAAGAGGAGAAGAAGAAAGACGAGACGAAAAAGGTCTTCCTGCGGTGTTCATAAAAAGCGATCCATCACTTTCGGTTGGCAGGCGATCAAGGCAACACAAAAGGGGCCCAGCGGAACGGCCTGCCAACGACCCGGTCGCTGGAGGAAGGGATCGAGGCTGTGCTGACATCTGACGCGAGTCCTGTCGATAGAACAAGCAAACGTTATGGCATCTGTTGCCGAGTCTTGGGTCTGAGTTGATAGTGACGGATCATGTCAAAGAGGCACGTCTGAATACTACTTTGGTATCCTCTTCTGAGCTAGTTTTTATTTATTTATCTTTTATTATTATCTTTTAACGAGCTGGAGTGGGAAAATAGCGAGCGAGAGCATCGTGGGACAGGGAGAGCCAAGTCATTATTCGGATCACTGTGGATTGTGGATGGGGAACATCGGTCGGTCATAGTGGAAGACTGGGTCACCATTGAGCCTGAACCGTCGAGGCAGTTGGGCCTGCATCCAACGAGGCCCGAGAGGAAACGTGTCCTTCTATCTATCAACTCTCCAGGACGGGACACTTCCGGAGGAGTTAGTTGTATATCCTTCACCCTTCCCCCACCCCTGCGCCCTTTCCTCGCAGAGAGGTTGGGGAACAGAGCATATTTTTTTTTAAGGCAGGAGGGTGGGTGGGTGGAGAGAGCAGGTGGATAGGGTATGAGTTGGTACGTGAGGTGGGTAGCAGTAGTAGGTGGGTATGGGTAGAGTACACTGGAGTCGTGGATATGTAGGTTAAAGGCGAAGACAGTTAGTTTCTGGTGGCGAGGATTTTTTTCCTTCTTTGATGGAGAAGGAAAACAATCTACACCTTTTCCTAACCTTTTTCATTATTCACTGTAAGAGATAAAGATAGGAAGGAAAGGGATGTAAACGAGAGAAATGTAAAAGAATATAAGTAAAAATAGAGGAAGGATAGAAGGAAGATGGATTCTAACGATGATGAATCATTAGCTTTAAAATTTAAAAATAACAGATCGTCTTTAATACTAATAGACTATGAAGATTGAAGATAGGCCTTAAGATAAGACCAGCGAGACGCAACCAAAGCAGGAAAGAGGAAAATAAAACATTTCGTGTTGCGATCAACCTACTATAGCTCACTAGTATCACTAAATTGATTGTCCTCAGGATCATTTACGCTGCAAGACCAAGCAGGCAAGCAAACAAGCACACGCGAACACAAGCACATGTCCGTGGACTTCTCCTCATACTTTTCTCTCTGCTTACATCCTGCTTCCTTCCCGCCCTCCCTCTTTTTCTCCCTCTCTTCCATCTGTTTCGCTTTATTTTCTTCAATGATCGAGAAATGAAGCTTCCATTAGACTAACGCAAGGCAGCTTCGACCGGCCAAGTTACTTAGCTGATTAAGACCGAAG
>BOPN01002625.1:125000-127500 GCA_017312705.2 Penaeus japonicus | reverse complement strand
GGTCATGTGACATTTGATACCAGTGATGTATAAAGCTAGTATGTGTCACACTGGAGATACTGTCGTCCAGATCATCTGTAAGATAGTCATCTAACCTCTAAGGTTTCTTTATTTCTCTGGATGGATATCTTTTTATTGTATCTTTATCCACTGGTATCTCTTCTCGGTCTTTAGCTGGACACTTCTTGTCTCCATCAGCATTAGCTGGTGTCTCATCTTGGGCCACTTGAAATGTTTTTTTACTGGAGCCTCGTCACCACCAAAATTAGTTGTCACTTGTGGATTCTGTCTTACAGGATGAGTTATCCACAAATTTGACTATTCTTACTTTTCTTATAGTCTGAGTATCTGGAAAGTATATCAAGTAGGCTGGACTTTGATCATCATAGCCCACAAATACTCCCTCCTTACTCCTTGGATCTAATTTCTTACTCTCTTGTTCATGTGCAAAACATCTTGTTCCAAAGACATTCATTTAACTTATGTTTGGCTCTCTTCCAGTAAGCATTTCTACTGGAGTCTTTTGAGTCCTGGGGTTATAGCACCTATTCCTGATGTAACAGGCAGTCTTCAGAGCAGAACTCCACATATCCTTAGATAATTTTGATTCAATAAGCCGTCTGGTAACTCAGTGGTAGTGTGTCGACTTCACATCCCTGTGGTCGGCAGATCGAGTCCCGTCCAAACTCGTGAGTTTCCACTGTCATCTGGCTGTTAGTGACATAGCTGGGCATTGCGTTGGGTAAGGACCAAGCTCAGATCGAGTCAACACTTGTTGACAAATTCTCTCACGAGTCAGCACGCGCTGACACAGACGGGCTCGCCTTAGTACATACAAGCCCGGCATAGCATCTGCTCCGCAAATCTGGCTTATCCTTATCCTTTGATTCAATCAGGAAACAGCAAGCCATATCAAATATTGACCTGTGTGATCTCTCAACTGTGCCATTCTGATGTGGTGAATAGGGTGCAGAGAACTCTTGTTTAATCTTGTTCTCTGTTAAGAATGTTCTGAACTCCTTGTTTGTAAACTCTGTTCCGTGGTCACATTTTAGGTGTTAGTTATTCTCATATGGTGCTGTTTCTGCAAGATACCTTTTCATAGCTGTTACTGTATCACTCTTACTTTTAATTAGGTAAATTCTAAGAGCTCCGGAGTGGTCATCAATAAAGAAGATGCTGTACCTGTAACCTCCTCGTGCTGGTGGGTTTACAGGACCAACTACATCATAGTGGACTAAATCTAATGGCCGTTGGGCCTTTTTGTCAGCCTCTTTACTCCTATACTGTGTCATCTTACCAAGTTTACATGTGGTGCAGTTGAACTTATCTTTCCTAATTATATGCATTCCGTCAACAGTCGCTTCAAGTTTTTGCACATCAGCCACATTGCAATGCCCTAGGATTTTATGCCACTTCTCTAGGGTGTGCTTGGCTTCTCCTACATGGACTTTGTTAAATTTATCTGTAAACCAATGTGTGGCTTACCCCTACGTAGATAGCACAACTTGTTTTTCTCCACAATGTTGAATATCCTGCCATCCTTGGTAGTTAGAGTACTGCCTTCGGGTGAGAAAGTAACAATATGTCCACTTTTGATAGCCTTTCAAACTGACATGATATCTTGTTTAAATAAGGGTATGTATAATGCATCTTTTAGTAGAATACTTGGTGAGTTGCCGTCTCGATCCTGAATGAAGTCTTTCACATCACCGACTCCTTGCACTGTTATTTGTTGTCTTTGGCCGTCTGCCAGTTCTATGTAATGGTTTTGTGGATCAAAAGACTCTTGAAATCTCACAAAGTTTGGCTCAGTTTTCTCAATATGTGAAGTGCAGCCACTGTCAATCATTAAGAAGCCTTCTTCTTCTAGGCTAGCTACATTCTGTTTTCCAAAGTTACATAGCTCAGTGTTGGTCTCCTCAACAGTACAAAGCCTTGATGAGTGTGTTACATGAAAAGAATACTCTTGATTTTGTTATTTACTGAATTACTACTCCTTTTAGGATTCTTCACGCTACATTCACTGTTACTGTGAGTTCTAGATTTATGAAAGTCACACCACTTTCTAGTGTTTTGAGGATTGTTCACTCTCTGAAACTTAACTCCTTTGCTGCATTTTGATGCAAAATGGCCTGATTCACTACACTTGAAACATTTCTTCTGTTTCACTGTACTGTTGTAATTGACATTCATGACAGTCTCTGTGCTTGAAGTATCCTTCAGACGATCCTCTTGACTTAACAATGCTATCTATAATTCACTGTGTTGGTATGGAGGATTACACTGGCTAGCTACATCAACAATTTTTTTGTACTTCTTTGGAAGTCCATCCAGTGTTCGTACTACTATAAGACCATCAGTAATGTGTTCATCTATTTTCTTGAGAGCAGCTACTGTCTCATCTATAGACGTAAGATATGCAGTAACACTGTCATCATCCATCCTTTTGTTTATGAATGATCTCCATAGAGCAAACAATCTGTGTTGTGTTTGAGAC
>BOPN01002625.1:97500-112500 GCA_017312705.2 Penaeus japonicus | reverse complement strand
GGGAGGGGAGGGGGTGAGGAGGGACGAGGGGGCAGGCGGGGGAAGCTACGAGGTACCTGTGTTTGTTTGCGACGAAAGACTAAGTAAATATTATTTGATATGTTTTTGATTCCTGTAAAACAATGGAAGCGGAAAAAGAAAGAAAAGTAAAGTAAGCAATACATTAACAGTAAACAAATCAACAACAAAAAAGTTTACACAAAAGACAGATAAACAAAGATCGGGAAAAGTAATGCGCTCGTGTGACCTTCTCTATTCTATAAAAAAAGAGAAAGAAAAACAAAAGTATTGCGTCACTTGTAGACGGAACTCCACAAAGCTCTCCCGAGTTGCTCAAGAGTCTATCAAGAAGCGAATCTATATTGACAATGGTTTTGTCGAGATAAAGTGAAAGCTGCCTTTTTACGCGATGTTTTAAGGCGGCGTCTGGCTGAGTGTTTCGGTCAGGACGTGGCTGATCCTGAAGAAAACCCTTTGTTGAGGCGTCGATCGCATTTTGCGCGGTATTGGAGTTTGTAATCTTTTGTGTTGGTTTTTTATTAATGTATTTAGTATTGTTGGTGTTGTTATTGTAACTATCACTATCAATATGATTATTGCGCAGGTTATATTGTTATCTGTTTGCCTAGACTACGTCTGCCTATCTACAGGTGTTATTATTTTATCCCTTATCCCTTATGCTTTCCTCCTCCAAGGCCTATTTCTTTAGGGCCAAATAGACACTCCATCTCATGTGGTGTCGAGTTAAGGGAAGACGTCCCTGAGGTCTTTCGTATGCATTAGCAGGAGATTGTTTCTGCCAGCCGCTGCTCTTCAGTCTCGGAAACGAATATTACTTCCTCTTCGCCTTATCTAAGAACGCATTCACAGACTCTCATGCAAATCAAAAACACCGCTATAATCTCTGAGGATTTATGCGAGAGAGAGAGAGAGAGAGAGTTAGAGTAAGATTGAGAGAGAGAGAGAGAGAGAGAGAGAGAGAGAGAGAGAGAGAGAGAGAGAGAGAGAGAGAGAGAGAGAGAGAGAGAGAGAGAGAGAGAGAGAGAGAGAGAGAGAGAGAGAGAGAGAGAGAGAGAGAGAGAGAGAGAGAGAGAGAGAGAGAGAGAGAGAGAGAGAGAGAGAGAGAGAGAGAGAGAGAGGTGGGGGAACATTGAATATAAACGATGCACATCAACATCTCTATCCCCTTTCCAGTGTTAGAGCCATCCTTACAATTGGCATCTGGCATCAATCTAAACGAACTGTTGATCAACATTGTACCATGATGTGTTGCTCATATTTCCCTCCAGCGGTTATTACTATTAATCGCTTTTCTTCTTTTCTACAAGAATTCAATATATGTATTTCAGTTATATAGAAATACCCGAGAAAAGACATGCTAAAATTACATCATCTTTCTAGAATTTTGCAATGCTTAAAGTAGTGATAATACAATACGCATACAGAAACCAAAATGTGGATCAACAAGGGCCTACATACATACACACGCGCGCGCGCGCACCTTTCCCTATCTACTTCTTTTGTAGGGCGAACAAGAGTGTTCCTTACATGCATTATGCATTTCGTTTAGGTTTACTCCAAGATTTCCTTTCCCTGCATTTCATATACTTCACGTGGAAGACCTGACAAGTTATGGTTCCCTTAATTAGTTCATTAAGGCGCCTCCTTTGGGATTTCAGTGGCAGTAAAAGCAAACGGAAAAAGAGAATGGATGTATGAAATCCTTTCCCAGCTTGGTCCTTAGGGCGTAAATCCCATTATTCAGTTCTGATACACCGCCGCGCACGCCAAAGGGAGAACGCATAAAAGCAGCCACACAAGGGACTGAAGGGAAAGTCGCATTCATCAGCATAACAAGAGACCTTTGTCCCGCCGTGGCGCTCGTGCTTCGCTGCTCCTGCGTTCCTGCGACACTTCTTCTGGCGACGGCGGGGGATCACGGGAGAAGAGAGGAAGAGAGAGAAAAGAAGACGGGGGATTACGGGAGAAGAGAGGAAGAGAGAGAAAAGAGGAGAGAGAAAAGAAGACGGGGGATCACGGGAGAAGAGAGGAAGAGAGAGAAAAGAAGACGGGGGATCACGGGAGAAGAGAGGAAGAGAGAGAAAAGAAGACGGGGGATCACGGGAGAAGAGAGGAAGAGAGAGAAAAGAAGACGGGGGATCACGGGAGAAGAGAGGAAGAGAGAGAAAAGAGGAGAGAGAAAAGAAGACGGGGGATCACGGGAGAAGAGAGGAAGAGAGAGAAAAGAGGAGAGAGAAAAGAAGACGGGGGATCACGGGAGAAGAGAGGAAGAGAGAGAAAAGAGGAGAGATAAAAGAAGACGGGGGATCACGGGAGAAGAGAGGGAGAGAGAAAAGAAGACGGGAGAAGAGAGAGAAAAGATGAGAGAGAAAAGAAGACGGGGGATTACGGGAGAAGAGAGGAAGAGAGAGAAAAGATGAGAGAGAAAAGAAGACGGGAGGTAGCTGTGTTTCGGTCTAATGGCTCTAGAATATTTGCCAACTCATTTATATGTATGTATATACATGGGTATACATATGCACACAAATAACTACATTATGATCTTACATCATTATTACTTCAATTACAATATTCATCATGATTATGATTTTTCTGTATCGATTTGATGTTGACATTTGTTAAAGATTTTCCATCTTTGTGTGTTTTATCGTAGATTTTTTTTCCTCCTAATTTCGGAGAATTAATTTCCCTTATCCTTATTTTTTCGCAATCTAAATTACATCTGTTATTTCAAAAGCCTAAAACTAAAGAAGGAAGAACGAATATACATACAATTCTGGTTTATTGCACCTTTGATGTTTGGTTTTCGCTCGGAGAGAAACGATCATAAACATCTGTTTCGCCAATAGGAACAACAACAACAAATAAAAGTCACGGAGAGAATGAGACGCATGTAGCGCCGGAAGTGAAAGACGACCGATCAAAATTTCTTATTGTGGTCCGTGCTTGACTGTGAATGGCCGGTCCGTGAAACAGCCTGCAATAACGGCAACAGAGCATCACCGGACAATCGGACGTCAACATTGCAGGGAAAACGGGTGGTTGGGTCATGGCTGAGGCAGGTCAGAGGGGAAGGGCGGGTGGATGGCTCTAGTGCGTGCTTGTGTTTGCTTGGGTGTGCTTGCACACACGCACAAAGTACACCTAAAAGGTCTTGAATGATCAGTAAGCAGTGATGTTTCTTCGCAACATGAAAAGAATGAGAGCTGCTGTGTTGTTGTTCTGGCGTTCTGTTATCCTGTTATTTGCGTAATCGACCAGTGTAAGGCACCGATATGATGAACGTGACAGTCACATACTGACCGGTCAAAAGACTGCTTTCTTGAAGTCCGGCAGTAAGATTCTGTGGATTTGTCGTCCTCAAAAGAATAGATGTATGGAAGTGTATAAATACAACAGCCAGAGAACTATGACATGGAGAAGGCAATCATGAAATACATTAAATAAAAATCAGTCTTTGCCGTTTTGATTGAAAAAAAGTCTCTTTACCTAATTCAGGCCAAGAGTGGGCATTTCAGCGCAATGTCCAGGCATATTATTGGGGTGCCGGAACATTTTTATTTTTTAATTAATTTCATTCAATTGTTAAGTTTGTCTGGTGGATGAAAGTCTAAAGATGATACTATTAACAGTCCTGCAAATGATGGTACTTTCATATTACCAACTACTGCTACTGCTAATCGCACTGCTGCTATGATTTAAGATATTATATATCATCATTATCAATACTACAGTCTACTTTACTAAAGACGGGGGATTACGGGAGAAGAGAGGAAGAGAGAGAGAAAAGAGGAGAGAGAAAAAGAAGAAGACGGGGGATCACGGGAGAAAAGAGGGAGGAAGAGAAAAGAGGAGAGAGAAAAGAAGACGGGGGATCACGGGAGAAGAGAGGAAGAGAGAGAAAAGAGGAGAGAGAAAAGAAGACGGGGGATTACGGGAGAAGAGAGGAAGAGAGAGAAAAGAAGACGGGGGATCACGGGAGAAGAGAGGAAGAGAGAGAAAAGAAGACGGGGGATTACGGGAGAAGAGAGGAAGAGAGAGAAAAGAGGAGAGAGAAAAGAAGACGGGGGATCACGGGAGAAGAGAGGAAGAGAGAGAAAAGAAGACGGGGGATCACGGGAGAAGAGAGGAAGAGAGAGAAAGAAGACGGGGATCACGGGAGAAGAGAGGAAGAGAGAGAAAAGAAGACGGGGGATTACGGGAGAAGAGAGGAAGAGAGAGAAAAGAAGAGAGAGAAAAGAAGACGGGGGATTACGGGAGAAGAGAGGAAGAGAGAGAAAAGAGGAGAGAGAAAAGAAGACGGGGGGATCACGAGTAGAGAGAGGAAGAGAGAGAGAAAAGAAGACGGGGGATCACGGGAGAAGAGAGGAAGAGAGAGAAAAGAGGAGAGAGAAAAGAAGACGGGGAATCACGGGAGAAGAGAGTGAAGAGAGAGAAAAGAAATACGGGGATCACGGGAGAAGAGAGGAAGAGAGAGAAAAGAAGACGGGGGATTACGGGAGAAGAGAGGAAGAGAGAGAAAAGAGGAGAGAGAAAAGAAGACGGGGAATCACGGGAGAAGAGAGGAAGAGAGAGAAAAGAAGACGGGGGATTACGGGAGAAGAGAGGAAGAGAGAGAAAAGAGGAGAGAGAAAAGAAGACGGGGGATTACGGGAGAAGAGAGGAAGAGAGAGAAAAGAGGAGAGAGAAAAGAAGACGGGGAATCACGGGAGAAGAGAGGAAGAGAGAGAAAAGAAGACGGGGATCACGGAGAAGAGAGGAAGAGAGAGAAAAGAAGACGGGGGATTACGGGAGAAGAGAGGAAGAGAGAGAAAAGAGGAGAGAGAAAAGAAGACGGGGAATCACGGGAGAAGAGAGGAAGAGAGAGAAAAGAAGACGGGGGATTACGGGAGAAGAGAGGAAGAGAGAGAAAAGAGGAGAGAGAAAAGAAGACGGGGAATCACGGGAGAAGAGAGGAAGAGAGAGAAAAGAAGACGGGGGATCACGGGAGAAGAGAGGAAGAGAGAGAAAAGAAGACGGGGGATTACGGGAGAAGAGAGGAAGAGAGAGAAAAGAGGAGAGAAAAGAAGACGGAAAGGGGGAATCACGGGAGAAGAGAGGAAGGAGAGAGAAAGAAGACGGGGGATCACGGGAGAAGAGAGGAAGAGAGAGAAAAGAAGACGGGGGATTACGGGAGAAGAGAGGAAGAGAGAGAAAAGAGGAGAGAGAAAAGAAGACGGGGGATCACGGGAGAAGAGAGGAAGAGAGAGAAAAGAAGACGGGGGATTACGGGAGAAGAGAGGAAGAGAGAGAAAAGAAGACGGGGGATCACGGGAGAAGAGGGTGGGAAGAGAGAGAAAAGAGGAGAGAGAAAAGAAGACGGGGAATCACGGGAGAAGAGAGGAAGAGAGAGAAAAGAAGACGGGGGATCACGGGAGAAGAGAGGAAGAGAGAGAAAAGAAGACGGGGGATTACGGGAGAAGAGAGGAAGAGAGAGAAAAGAGGAGAGAGAAAAGAAGACGGGGAATCACGGGAGAAGAGAGGAAGAGAGAGAAAAGAAGACGGAGGATTACGGGAGAAGAGAGGAAGAGAGAGAAAAGAGGAGAGAGAAAAGAAGACGGGGGATTACGGGAGAAGAGAGGAAGAGAGAGAAAAGAGGAGAGAGAAAAGAAGACGGGGAATCACGGGAGAAGAGAGGAAGAGAGAGAAAAGAAGACGGGGGATCACGGGAGAAGAGAGGAAGAGAGAGAAAAGAAGACGGGGATTACGGAGAAGAGAGGAAGAGAGAGAAAAGAGGAGAGAGAAAAGAAGACGGGGAATCACGGGAGAAGAGAGGAAGAGAGAGAAAAGAAGACGGGGGATCACGGGAGAAGAGAGGAAGAGAGAGAAAAGAAGACGGGGGATTACGGGAGAAGAGAGGAAGAGAGAGAAAAGAGGAGAGAGAAAAGAAGACGGGGGATTACGGGAGAAGAGAGGAAGAGAGAGAAAAGAGGAGAGAGAAAAGAAGACGGGGGATCACGGGAGAAGAGAGGAAGAGAGAGAAAAGAGGAGAGAGAAAGAAGACGTGTGATCACGGAGAAGAGAGGAAGAGAGAGAAAAGAGAGAGAAAAGAAGACGGGGGATTACGGGAGAAGAGAGGAAGAGAAGAGGAAAAGAAGACGGGGGATCACGGGAGAAGAGAGGAAGAGAGAGAAAAGAAGACGGGGGATCACGGGAGAAGAGAGGAAGAGAGAGAAAAGAAGACGGGGGATTACGGGAGAAGAGAGGGAGAGAGAGAAAAGAGGAGAGAGAAAAGAAGACGGGGATTGCTGGGAGAAGAGAGAGGAAGAGAGAGAAAAGAGGAGAGAGAAAAGAAGACGGGGGATCACGGGAGAAGAGAGGAAGAGAGAGAAAAGAAGACGGGGGATCACGGGAGAAGAGAGGAAGAGAGAGAAAAGAGGAGAGAGAAAAGAAGACGGGGGATTACGGGAGAAGAGAGGAAGAGAGAGAAAAGAAGACGGGGGATCACGGGAGAAGAGAGAGGAAGAGAGAGAAAGAGGAGAGAAAAAGAAGACGGGGGATCACGGAGAAGAGAGGAAGAGAGAGAAAGAAGACGGGGGGATCATGGGAGAAGAGAGGAAGAGAGAGAAAATAGCCGGGACCACGGGAGAAGAGAGGAAGAGAGAGAAAAGGAAGACGGGGATCACGGGAGAAGAGAGAGGAGAGAGAAAAGAAGACGGGGGATCACGGGAGAAGAGAGGAAGAGAGAGAAAAGAAGACGGGGGATCACGGGAGAAGAGAGGAAGAGAGAGAAAAGAAGACGGGGGATCACGGGAGAAGAGAGGAAGAGAGAGAAAAGAAGACGGAGGATTACGGGAGAAGAGAGGAAGAGAGAGAAAAGAGGAGAGAGAAAAGAAGACGGGGGATTACGGGAGAAGAGAGGAAGAGAGAGAAAAGAGGAGAGAGAAAAGAAGACGGGGGATCACGGGAGAAGAGAGGAAGAGAGAGAAAAGAAGACGGGGGATCACGGGAGAAGAGAGGAAGAGAGAGAAAAGAAGACGGGGGATTACGGGAGAAGAGAGGAAGAGAGAGAAAAGAGGAGAGAGAAAAGAAGACGGGGGATCACGGGAGAAGAGAGGAAGAGAGAGAAAAGAAGACGGGGGATCACGGGAGAAGAGAGGAAGAGAGAGAAAAGAAGACGGGGGATCACGGGAGAAGAGAGGAAGAGAGAGAAAAGAAGACGGGGGATTACGGGAGAAGAGAGGAAGAGAGAGAAAAGAGGAGAGAGAAAAGAAGACGGGGGATCACGGGAGAAGAGAGGAAGAGAGAGAAAAGAAGACGGGGGATCACGGGAGAAGAGAGGAAGAGAGAGAAAAGAAGACGGGGGATCACGGGAGAAGAGAGGAAGAGAGAGAAAAGAAGACGGGGGATCACGGGAGAAGAGAGGAAGAGAGAGAAAAGAGGAGAGAGAAAAGAAGACGGGGGATCACGGGAGAAGAGAGGAAGAGAGAGAAAAGAAGACGGGGGATCACGGGAGAAGAGAGGAAGAGAGAGAAAAGAAGACGGGGGATCACGGGAGAAGAGAGGAAGAGAGAGAAAAGAAGACGGGGGATCACGGGAGAGAGAGGAAGAGAGAGAAAAGAAGACGGGGATCACGGGAGAAGAGAGGAGGAGAGAGAAAAGAAGACGGGGGATTACGGGAGAAGAGAGGAAGAGAGTAGAAAAGAAGATTTGGATCACGGGAGAAGAGAGAGGAAGAGAGAGAAAAGAGGAGAGAGAAAAGAAGACGGGGGATCACGGGAGAAGAGAGGAAGAGAGAGAAAAGAAGACGGGGGATCAAGGGGAGAAGAGAGGAAGAGAGAGAAAAGAGGAGAGAGAAAAGAAGACGGGGGATTACGGGAGAAGAGAGGAAGAGAGAGAGAAAAGAGGAGAGAGAAAGAAGACGGGGGATTACGGGAGAAGAGAGAGAGAGAGAGAAGAGAGAGAGAGAGAAAAGAAGACGGGGGATCACGGGAGAAGAGAGGAAGAGAGAGAAAAGAAGACGGGGGATCACGGGAGAAGAGAGGAAGAGAGAGAAAAGAAGACGGGGGATTACGGGAGAAGAGAGGAAGAGAGAGAAAAGAGGAGAGAGAAAAGAAGACGGGGGATCACGGGAGAAGAGAGGAAGAGAGAGAAAAGAAGACGGGGGATCACGGGAGAAGAGAGGAAGAGAGAGAAAAGAAGACGGGGAATCACGGGAGAAGAGAGGAAGAGAGAGAAAAGAAGACGGGGGATTACGGGAGAAGAGAGGAAGAGAGAGAAAAGAGGGGAGAGAGAAAGAAGACGGGGGATCACGGGAGAAGAGAGGAAGAGAGAGAAAAGAAGACGGGGGATCACGGGAGAAGAGAGGAAGAGAGAGAAAAGAAGACGGGGGATCACGGGAGAAGAGAGGAAGAGAGAGAAAAGAAGACGGGGGATTACGGGAGAAGAGAGGAAGAGAGAGAAAAGAGGAGAGAGAAAAGAAGACGGGGGATCACGGGAGAAGAGAGGAAGAGAGAGAAAAGAAGACGGGGGATCACGGGAGAAAGAGAGAAGAGAGAAAAAGAAGACGGGGGATCACGGGAGAAGAGAGGAAGAGAGAGAAAAGAAGACGGGGGATCACGGGAGAAGAGAGGAAGAGAGAGAAAAGAAGACGGGGGATCACGGGAGAAGAGAGGGAGAGAGAAAAGAAGACGGGGGATTACGGGAGAAGAGAGGAAGAGAGAGAAAAGAAGACGGGGGATCACGGGAGAAGAGAGGAAGAGAGAGAAAAGAAGACAGGAATCACGGGAGAAGAGAGAAGAGAGAGAGAAAAGAAGACGGAGGATTACGGGAGAAGAGGAGAAGAGAGAGAAAAGAGGGAGAGAGAAAAAGAAGACGGGGGATTACGGGAGAAGAGAGGAAGAGAGAGAAAAGAGGAGAGAGAAAGAAGACGGGGGATCATGGGGAGAAGAGAGGAAGAGAGAGAAAAGAAGACGGGGGATCACGGGAGAAGAGAGGAAGAGAGAGAAAAGAAGACAGGGGATCACGGGAGAAGAGAGGAGGAGAGAGAAAAGAAGACGGGGGATCACGGGAGAAGAGAGGAAGAGAGAGAAAAGAAGACGGGGGATTACGGGAGAAGAGAGGAAGAGAGAGAAAAGAAGACGGGGGATCACGGGAGAAGAGAGGAAGAGAGAGAAAAGAGGAGAGAGAAAAGAAGACGGGGAATCACGGGAGAAGAGAGGAAGAGAGAGAAAAGAAGACGGAGGATTACGGGAGAAGAGAGGAAGAGAGAGAAAAGAGGAGAGAGAAAAGAAGACGGGGAATCACGGGAGAAGAGAGGAAGAGAGAGAAAAGAGGAGAGAGAAAAGAAGACGGGGAATCACGGGAGAAGAGAGGAAGAGAGAGAAAAGAAGACGGAGGATTACGGGAGAAGAGAGGAAGAGAGAGAAAAGAGGAGAGAGAAAAGAAGACGGGGAATCACGGGAGAAGAGAGGAAGAGAGAGAAAAGAAGACGGAGGATTACGGGAGAAGAGAGGAAGAGAGAGAAAGAGGAGAGAGAAAAAGAAGACAACTGCCGGAGAAGAGAGGAAGAGAGAGAAAAGAAGACGGAGGATTACGGGAGAAGAGAGGAAGAGAGAGAAAAGAGGAGAGAGAAAAGAAGACGGGGGATCACGGGAGAAGAGAGGAAGAGAGAGAAAAGAAGACGGGGGATCACGGGAGAAGAGAGGAAGAGAGAGAAAAGAAGACGGGGGATCACGGGAGAAGAGAGGAAGAGAGAGAAAAGAAGACGGGGGATCACGGGAGAAGAGAGGAAGAGAGAGAAAAGAAGACGGGGGATCACGGGAGAAGAGAGGAAGAGAGAGAAAAGAAGACGGGGGATCACGGGAGAAGAGAGGAAGAGAGAGAAAAGAAGACGGGGGATCACGGGAGAAGAGAGGAAGAGAGAGAAAAGAGGAGAGAGAAAAGAAGACGGGGGATCACGGGAGAAGAGAGGAAGAGAGAGAAAAGAAGACGGGGGATCACGGGAGAAGAGAGGAAGAGAGAGAAAAGAAGACGGGGGATCACGGGAGAAGAGAGGAAGAGAGAGAAAAGAAGACGGGGGATCACGGGAGAAGAGAGGAAGAGAGAGAAAGAAGACGGGGATCAATAGGGAGGAAGAGAGGAAGAGAGAGAAAAGAAGACGGGGGATTACGGGAGAAGAGAGGAAGAGAGAGAAAAGAAGACGGGGGATCACGGGAGAAGAGAGGAAGAGAGAGAAAAGAGGAGAGAGAAAAGAAGACGGGGGATCACGGGAGAAGAGAGGAAGAGAGAGAAAAGAAGACGGGGGATCACGGGAGAAGAGAGGAAGAGAGAGAAAAGAGGAGAGAGAAAAGAAGATGGTGGGATTACGGGAGAAGAGAGGAAGAGAGAGAAAAGAGGAGAGAGAAAAGAAGACGGGGGATTACGGGAGAAGAGAGGAAGAGAGAGAAAAGAGGAGAGAGAAAAGAAGACGGGGGATCACGGGAGAAGAGAGGAAGAGAGAGAAAAGAAGACGGGGGATCACGGGAGAAGAGAGGAAGAGAGAGAAAAGAAGACGGGGGATTACGGGAGAAGAGAGGAAGAGAGAGAAAAGAGGAGAGAGAAAAGAAGACGGGGGATCACGGGAGAAGAGAGGAAGAGAGAGAAAAGAAGACGGGGGATCACGGGAGAAGAGAGGAAGAGAGAGAAAAGAAGACGGGGAATCACGGGAGAAGAGAGGAAGAGAGAGAAAAGAAGACGGGGGATTACGGGAGAAGAGAGAGAGAGAGAGAGGAAGAGAGAGAAAAGAAGACGGGGGATCACGGGAGAAGGAGAGAAGAGAGAAAAGAAGACGGGGGATCACGGGAGAAGAGAGGAAGAGAGAGAAAAGAAGACGGGGGATCACGGGAGAAGAGAGGAAGAGAGAGAAAAGAAGACGGGGGATTACGGGAGAAGAGAGGAAGAGAGAGAAAAGAGGAGAGAGAAAAGAAGACGGGGGATCACGGGAGAAGAGAGGAAGAGAGAAAAGGAAGACGGGGGATCACGGAGAAGAGAGGAAGAGAGAAAGAAGACGGGGATCACGGGAGAAGAGAGAAGAGAGAAAAAAGAAGACGGGGGATCACGGGAGAAGAGAGGAAGAGAGAGAAAAGAAGACGGGGGATCACGGGAGAAGAGAGGAAGAGAGAGAAAAGAAGACGGGGGATTACGGGAGAAGAGAGGAAGAGAGAGAAAAGAAGACGGGGGATCACGGGAGAAGAGAGGAAGAGAGAGAAAAGAAGACGGGGAATCACGGGAGAAGAGAGGAAGAGAGAGAAAAGAAGACGGAGGATTACGGGAGAAGAGAGAAGAGAGAGCAAAGAGAGAGAGAAAAAGAAGACGGGGGATTACGGGAGAAGAGAGGAAGAGAGAGAGGAAGAGAGAGAAAAGAAGACGGGGGATTACGGGAGAAGAGAGGAAGAGAGAGAAAAGAAGACGGGGGATCACGGGAGAAGAGAGGAAGAGAGAGAAAAGAAGAGGGGGGAATACGGGAGAAGAGAGGAAGAGAGAGAAAAGAAGACGGGGGATCACGGGAGAAGAGAGGAAGAGAGAGAGAAAAAGAAGACGGGGATTACGGGAGAAGAGAGAGGAAGAGAGAGAAAAGAAGACGGGGATCACGGGAGAAGAGAGAGGAAGAGAGAGAAAAGAGGAGAGAGAAAAGAAGACGGGGAATCACGGGAGAAGAGAGGAAGAGAGAGAAAAGAAGACGGAGGATTACGGGGAGAAGAGGAAGAGAGAGAAAAGAGGAGAGAGAAAAGAAGACGGGGAATCACGGGAGAAGAGAGGAAGAGAGAGAAAAGAGGAGAGAGAAAAGAAGACGGGGAATCACGGGAGAAGAGAGGAAGAGAGAGAAAAGAAGACGGAGGATTACGGGAGAAGAGAGGAAGAGAGAGAAAAGAGGAGAGAGAAAAGAAGACGGGGAATCACGGGAGAAGAGAGGAAGAGAGAGAAAAGAAGACGGAGGATTACGGGAGAAGAGAGGAAGAGAGAGAAGAGAGGAGAGAGAAAAGAAGATGGGAATCACGGAGAAGAGAGGAAGAGAGAGAAAAGAAGACGGAGGATTACGGGAGAAGAGAGGAAGAGAGAGAAAGAGGAGAGAGAAAGAAGACGGGGGATCACGGGAAGAGAGGAAGGAGAGAGAAAAGAAGACGGGGGATCACGGGAGAAGAGAGGAAGAGAGAGAAAAGAAGACGGAGGATTACGGGAGAAGAGAGGAAGAGAGAGAAAAGAGGAGAGAGAAAAGAAGACGGGGGATTACGGGAGAAGAGAGGAAGAGAGAGAAAAGAGGAGAGAGAAAAGAAGACGGGGAATCACGGGAGAAGAGAGGAAGAGAGAGAAAAGAAGACGGAGGATTACGGGAGAAGAGAGGAAGAGAGAGAAAAGAGGAGAGAGAAAAGAAGACGGGGGATTACGGGAGAAGAGAGGAAGAGAGAGAAAAGAGGAGAGAGAGAAAAGAAGACGGGGAATCACGTAAGAAGAGAGGAAGAGAGAGAAAAGAAGACGGGGGATCACGGGAGAAGAGAGGAAGAGAGAGAAAAGAGGAGAGAGAAAAGAAGACGGGGAATCACGGGAGAAGAGAGGAAGAGAGAGAAAAGAGGAGAGAGAAAAGAAGACGGGGGATCACGGGAGAAGAGAGGAAGAGAGAGAAAAGAGGAGAGAGCTAAAGACGGGGATCACGGGAGAAGAGGAGGAAGAGAGAGAAAAGAAGACGGGGGGATCACGGGAGAAGAGAGGAAGAGAGAAAAGAGAGAGAGAAGAGAAGACGGGGATTACGGGAGAAGAGAGGAAGAGAGAGAAAAGAGGAGAGAGAAAAGAAGACGGGGGATCACGGGAGAAGAGAGGAAGAGAGAGAAAAGAAGACGGGGGATCACGGGAGAAGAGAGGAGGAGAGAGAAAAGAAGACGGGGGATCACGGGAGAAGAGAGGAAGAGAGAGAAAAGAAGACGGGGGATTACGGGAGAAGAGAGGAAGAGAGAGAAAAGAGGAGAGAGAAAAGAAGACGGGGGATTACGGGAGAAGAGAGGAAGAGAGAGAAAAGAGGAGAGAGAAAAGAAGACGGGGGAATCACGGAGAAGAGAGAGGAAGGAGGGAGAAAAGAAGACGGGGGATTACGGGAGAAGAGAGGAAGAGAGAGAAAAGAGGAGAGAGAAAAGAAGACGGGGAATCACGGGAGAAGAGAGGAAGAGAGAGAAAAGAAGACGGGGGATTACGGGAGAAGAGAGGAAGAGAGAGAAAAGAGGAGAGAGAAAAGAAGATGGGGAATCACGGGAGAAGAGAGGAAGAGAGAGAAAAGAGGAGAGAGAAAAGAAGACGGGGGATCACGGGAGAAGAGAGGAAGAGAGAGAAAAGAAGACGGGGATTACGGAGAAGAGAGGAGGAGAGAGAAAAGAAGACGGGGGATTACGGGAGAAGAGAGGAAGAGAGAGAAAAGAAGACGGGGGATCACGGGAGAAGAGAGGAAGAGAGAGAAAGAAGACGGGGGATCACGGGAGAAGAGGGAGAAGAGAGAGAAAAGAAGACGGGGGATGACAGAGAAGCAGAGGAAGAGAGAAAAGAAGACGGGGGATCACGGGAGAAGAGAGGAAGAGAGAGAAAAGAAGACGGGGGATCACGGGAGAAGAGAGGAAGAGAGAGAAAAGAAGACGGGGGATCACGGGAGAAGAGAGGAAGAGAGAGAAAAGAGGAGAGAGAAAAGAAGACGGGGGATCACGGGAGAAGAGAGGAAGAGAGAGAAAAGAAGACGGGGGATTACGGGAGAAGAGAGGAAGAGAGAGAAAAGAAGACGGGGGATTACGGGAGAAGAGAGGAAGAGAGAGAAAAGAAGACGGGGGATTACGGGAGAAGAGAGGAAGAGAGAGAAAAGAAGAGGGGGGATCACGGGAGAAGAGAGGAAGAGAGAGAAAGAAGACGGGGATTACGGGAGAAGAGAGGAAGAGAGAGAAAAGAAGACGGGGGATCACGGGAGAAGAGAGGAAGAGAGAGAAAAGAAGACGGGGGATCACGGGAGAAGAGAGGAAGAGAGAGAAAAGAAGACGGGGAATCACGGGAGAAGAGAGGAAGAGAGAGAAAAGAAGACGGAGGATTACGGAGAAGAGAGAGGAAGAGAGAGAAAAGAAGACGGGGAATCACGGGAGAAGAGAGGAAGAGAGAGAAAAGAAGACGGAGGATTACGGGAGAAGAGAGGAAGAGAGAGAAAAGAAGACGGGGGATCACGGGAGAAGAGAGGAAGAGAGAGAAAAGAAGACGGAGGATTACGGGAGAAGAGAGGAAGAGAGAGAAAAGAAGACGGGGAATCACGGGAGAAGAGAGGAAGAGAGAGAAAGAAGACGGGGAGCGGGAGAAGAGAGGAGGAGAGAGAAAAGAAGACGGGGGATCACGGGAGAAGAGAGAGGAAGAGAGAGAAGAGGAGAGAGAAAAGAAGACGGGAATCACAAGAAGAGAGGAAGAGAGAGAAAAGAAGACGGGGGATTACGGGAGAAGAGAGGAAGAGAGAGAAAAGAGGAGAGAGAAAAGAAGACGGGGGATCACGGGAGAAGAGAGGAAGAGAGAGAAAAGAGGAGAGAGAAAAGAAGACGGGGATTACGGGAGAAGAGAGGAAGAGAGAGGCAAAGAGGAGAGAGAAAAGAAGACGGGGGATCACGGGAGAAGAGAGGAAGAGAGAGAAAAGAAGACGGGGGATCACGGAGAAGAGAGGAAGAGAGAGAAAGAAGACGGGGGATTACGGGAGAAGAGAGAAGAGAGAGAAAAGAGGAGAGAGAAAGAAGACGGGGATCACGGGAGAAGAGAGGAAGAGAGAGAAAAGAGGAGAGAGAAAAGAAGACGGGGGATTACGGGAGAAGAGAGGAAGAGAGAGAAAAGAAGAGAGAGAAAAGAAGACGGGGGATCACGGGAGAAGAGAGGAAGAGAGAGAAAAGAAGACGGGGGATTACGGGAGAAGAGAGGAAGAGAGAGAAAAGAGGAGAGAGAAAAGAAGACGGGGAATCACGG
>BOPN01002625.1:72500-80000 GCA_017312705.2 Penaeus japonicus | reverse complement strand
TCCCTCATTAGTGAGCCAAGAAGGGCAGGCTCAGTTAAGGTCTCCGTCTGAATGCTTGAATGACGAGTAACGGATAATCATGATAATGTCTAATGTTTTTTTTTCAACTCTTCAATGACTTTCATGTACAGTCTATGAAGCGAAAACTTATTTTAATATTAATAACTACGTAAATTAGTGAAGTCTTTGCCAATACGTTTATTGTAAAATGTTGATGACAATAAATGATCATAGTGATGGCGTAAGCTTCAATAATAATGATATCCATACTAACTATAGCAACAACAACAATGGTGGTGGTGATGATGATCGTAAAATGATGATATGATTAATCATGATATTAATGATGACAATAATAACAATAAATTCATGAACAATAATACAAGCATCCTCTCCGGACATTAAAAAGAGGCAGCTTCATTAAGGCATAAGGGGCGTTGACACCTGCACTAATGACAACGCCCACGTAATATATGTCACAATTTCCTCTTCTATTTCCAGGTTGAAATGAAATATTTTGACACAGAGGAGGGCGGACTTTGTCAGACTGGTTATTGAACATCATGGATCTTAATACCACGAACCAGTATTTGCAAACGAAGGCTGTACATTTATCACAAAATAAGGAAAATACAATATTTGTGGGGCCATCAAGGATGTCATTTCAGTTGCTCGGGAAGTGCTGTTGAAAGCACCAACGGAAAGCAGGTTCTTGGCATATGGAGTGTGAAGTAATTGATTCATCGTATTTCAAGGTAGTAGAATAAGAATCGATAAATGTTGCTGCGGTATAATGGACGAATAGATATTTCATTCAGAGATTTTTGGAACATTGAGCCAGTGTATTCAATATGTTTGACTGGAACAGGCTTTTGAAAACAATCAAGTGTCGCTTAAATCACACTGCTCAAATCACGTCAGCATCACACGGAATATGAACTCAGCTTTTCCATTCCATATATAATTATGAATTCATTAAATATAGAAAATAGAAAATGAATGGCCGTCGTGTGATTAGAGGCAGTGAAGGTTTGCCAGACTAGTGAGCAGAAACAAAGCCGGAAAAAAGAGGTGTGGGTTGGAATCACACATACCACTTTTAATGAGTCCAGAAATCTTAAAAGAGGAATTCATTGCTGTTAAGATAAGCGTATGGAATCCTTGTCAAAATATATTGAGACACCATATTACGCGTTAGCAGTTGTGGATAAATCAAATAGACAACAAGATGAAATTTATAAGATCCGGAAGATATAATATATGATATCCATAGACTGGTACGTATACTGGACAAGTCAAAATAGCATGACGGTAGGACTCTTAAATTAGAAAGGTGTGATAGATGTAAGCAGAAAAATAACAGAGAAATGTTTCTGTTATACGATATTTGAAAGAAATTAAATATAATTTTTGATAGAAAAGATAAAAACAAGGGATATATATTGCACACGTGAAGAAAGACACCACAAATGTTAAACTTTATATCACGTAAACGGGGCGAAACCAGAGTGACTGAAAAGTTCTACAGTGAATATGAATTCTAAAAATCTGTTGATATCTGCCTACGAATTCCTTCGCTATCAAAATGATATGACTTCTACCATTATGAAAATAATCTTTACAAGTCGCATATCTTAAAAGTAACTGAGAATGCGCCTGGCTGCAAATTCGGTTGACTGTTTCGTTAAATGTAATGCGATAGTCTGTATCACTACTTCATTCTAGATGTATCATAAATGTTCGTTTCTTAGTCTTCTCTCTTACTCTGAAAAAAGAGAAAAAAAAAGAAAGAAAGAAAAAAAAATCTCACCATCAGCCGACATCAACCATGTGTCCACGTACCTTGCAGTATGGATATCGGACTGAAATTGTTGGCTTTCCCCGTTGCTTGCAATTCCATTCAAACCTCCATTCTTATTATTATTTTTTTTTTCTCGGCGGTTCATTAAACCGACTTTTCCCTCGCCTTTTGTGTGTCAGCCTCTTGACGAAATCCCCTCTCCGACCGGGTCACGATCTGCTCGAAAGAGACGGTCGTTTCCTGGCATGTGCGGGGACTTTTCCCCTTTTAAAGAGGGTTTCCAAAGGTTGGATTTGCGTTATTTATACCTTCAATGTTAACGTATTCTCGTTCTGGAAAACCAAATAAATGAGATATGAATTTACCCTCGAAAATTGCTTTAAAGCAGATACAGAAAACAAGAATAATTTAGAAAGAAAGAATGGAAAGAACGAGCGAGAGAGAGAGAGAGAGAGAGAGAGAAGAAGAAGAGAGAAGAAGAGAGAGTAAGAGTGAGTAAAGGAACATAAAAAAACCGCTGTCACCATTTGTTGTTTTTGATAATATCAAGCTTACAACATTTACCAGTTCGACAATACATCATTAGTGTAATTAATGGACCAGGATCATTATCAAATTAAATGTCCAACTATAATGCGCATATCAACTCTGTATATCAACTGTGTGCATTTACCTCATAATGCTCAACTTCCACTGGAATAACGGACTTAGAGCCGCTTTCCTTTGACATCGCGTGCGTGCCCTCCACTTAATGATAATAATGCCACGTAAGATAAGAGCATCTCGAGTGAGTCTCCAGTGGCGGCTTTGGCTTTGATGCGCTTCCCCGGGAGGCCGCGAACGCACCTGCTTTCACGGGCTGCTGGTCGCAATAATGTGTGTGTGTACAAAAGAAATATTCGTAGAAATGAAAAATCTTCCTTCTAAACATAACGTGGTATGAATTGGAAAAGTATGGAAGTGAAGACTATTTTTCCTATATGTATATTGATATTTCTTACATAAATGATTTACAGATGATGGTGTACAGTAAACTCTTGTATTTCGATAGTACGTAATTTTATTTTGCCTTAACGCCAACAAATTCTGATAGGCTGTGAAATATCGAAGACGGACGAGGTAAATTTATAGCTATCATGTATTACAACAAGTAATTTCCCCTTAAATTCGTATACATTTATAAATAGTTCTTCCTTTGTCTTAATTACTGATATAGTAATATTGCTAAAAAAAAATAAAGACAGTACACCAGTTTTCGCAAGCAAAAGCACGAATCCAAATTAAAAAAAGCTAACACCACTTTCTCCAGGTTCAGGCAATGTTATTACCTTCGGGTTCCCCGCTGAGCCACGTGAGACCCGCCGGCTAATAATCGCTTCTCAGATCCTTTGCGTAATATAATGCAAGGAGCCGGGAGGGCATCCTCTACGAGTGTTTATTATGG
The DNA here is from genome assembly GCA_017312705.2 of Penaeus japonicus. Taxonomy (NCBI): domain Eukaryota; kingdom Metazoa; phylum Arthropoda; class Malacostraca; order Decapoda; family Penaeidae; genus Penaeus; species Penaeus japonicus. The sequence continues at coordinate 76,755 of BOPN01002625.1, read as the reverse complement.
CTATAAATTCATGAGAGGCTTCCTTGGAGTTCATGAACCAGAGATATGATATTGTTTCTTAATACTAGGGTTTATGAAGGTAATATTCTTCAATACAAACACGGCAAATGGTAATCAGTCAAAATTTCCCATTGTTTTCCCAAATGAATCATATACGCGCATTATTAAAAGATGCGAGCTAAAGGAATTTCATAATTAATCGGCATGTTTTGTTTGATTAGACTTTTATATATATATATATATATATATATATATATATATATATATATATATATATATATATATATATATATATATTCACTTGTCTACCAATTTTTACAATCTATCCATCTATTTACCTTTCTGCCTATGTATGTATATTTGTTTGTTTGTTTATGTGTGTATATATATAAATGTGTGTGTGTGTGTGTATGTGTGTGTGTGTGTGTGTGTGTGTGTGTGTGTGCGTGTGTGTGTGTGCGTGCGTGCGTGTGTGTGTGTGTGTGTGTGTGTGTGTGTGTGAGTTTGTAACATGAGATCTTCGTCGAGACGGAAACTGAGGGCTAAGGGAGACTGAAGAGGAAAAGAAAAGTTGGAAACAGAAAGCGAGACCAAAGCGGGGAGAGCAAACAGAGGGCAACCCCCTCCACCAAGTGCGACTGGTCTCCACGTGGCAGACCTTTGGCCTCTTTGCGTCACCTCAGCGAAGGGGTGACCCAGTTCGAGCGCCGATGACTGGCAGACTATTTTTTCTGGGTCGCCCCTTTTGTCTTTCCTCGTTTCAGGCGCAGAGGCAAACAGACAGGATATTGAAACTTTCAAATGAAAGTCTAAAATTCAATGGTGAAACACACACACACATGTATGTATACATACTTATGCTTGTATACATTTGTGTGTATACCAGTGTATGTAAGCGTCAGTCCAAACTCTGCAACAAGATTTTTCTATTTGCTTCAGATCCACAATCATCGGGATGGAAAGTGTTATGATGATGCAGCCTCGGAGGAAAGCAACTGCAAACCCTCACACACACACACACATACACACACACACTCATACACACACACACACACACGCGCGCGCGCGCATACACACACACACACACACACACACACACACACACACACACACACACACACACACACACACACACACACACACACACACACACACACACACACACACACACACACGCACACATATATATAAAGACACACACACGGTCTCTTAGGACAATTAAAACTTTTAAAGGGAATCTGTGAAAGTTGCGACTTAATATGATTTGAATCAAAATAAGTTTTGGTTAACTAAGGCAGCTTCCTAAACTTTCGTGAAAAACTGAAGTGGAAAAATAGTGAGTGAGTCCACATGTATGAACCAATGAAGTTCTTTGTTTCTTAGTGTGTTAATGTGCTCTGTTCTTATCACTGATAGATTGCCATTATTGTTATTATGATTGCTGTTGTAATTATTATTATTATTATAATAAACTTCATCTTTATCATCACAATTATCATAATTATTGATATAATTGTTGTCATTATAACCATCATTATCATCATCGTATAATGGTGTTCATTATTAATTTATTTTAACTTTCAAAATGAAAACTAACAACAGTAACAAGAACAACAGTAATTCTAATAACAGAACTAATTTTAACGATAATGAAAATAAGAAGTACTATTTTTATTACTAATAATTGATATTGGAATCTTGATTATCATACAATATTTGTTTTGTATGTTGGTAATTCTGGTAATGCCAAAAAATGATAATGGTCATAGCGATAACAATACTGGTAAAGATATTTTCATTCTTAAGAAAAGAGTCGTTTCTATACAATTTATATTCGTAAAAATAGAGTCGTTTATAAACAAATAACATTTCTAATAGTATATATTCTATTAGCAATGATAATAATAATAATAGAGAAAAGGACGATAAAGCTAGCAAAAGAAGAAAAAAAAAAAATCCCACCTTTTTTAGCGGAGCGAAGAATGCGATTTCATTTGTTTTCCTTTTTTTCTTTTCTTGGATTTCAGAGCTGGCCGGAATGCATGCCGATAGTTTGCTTTCTGATGAGTGTGCTTTCAGATAGTTGGGAATCTTTCAGCATTTTCTTATCTATCTTCTCTCTCTTTCTCCCGCTCTCATTCTCTCTCTCTCTCTCTTTCCTTCGCTTTCATTCTCTCTCTCTCTCTCTCTTTCCTTCGCTCTCTCTCTCTTTCTTTCCCTCTCTCTCTCTGTCTCTCTCCCCCCCTCTCTCTCCTTCACTCTCTCTGTCTCTCTATCTCTTTTTCCCTCCCTCCCTCCCTCCTCTCTCTCTATCTCTCCCTCTGAAAAAGAGAGGAGAGAAAGAGCTACGCTTCTTTTTCTTTGAATTACCTATCGGAGATAGCGTAGTAAATATTTGTGAAGCATTGCTTCATCTTTCTCTCTCTTTCTTTCGCTGCTTATCTCCTTTATCTCGGTTTCACCTGCTCTCTTTCTCTCATTTATTTCTCCCTCGTCGGCACCTCTTTCTCTCTATGCATGTCAAGGTCAGGTCAACCGAAGCGGGAGTCGCGGCGTCGCCATTTGCATGACGAGAGGCAGAGGCGCCGGGAGGAGGTGCCAGCGGTCCCCAGCATCTTGTTGTTTGTTTATTCCACGCTGAGAATTCGAACGAGGGCCAAGGGGGTGGAGGGCAGACTTGCTTTATTGTTTGTTTGTTTTTAAATAACATCCTGTATCAAAAAGTGGAACGACACATATGATTTGATAGATGGAAGAATAGATATTATTGAAATAATACTAAACGGGACGAAATATTCAAAACATCTTGCTTTTCATTCGGAATCTGATATTAGAGGCACTGTATAAAAACTGCAAGAAATATGTTCATGGGGGCATGGTGAGGCGGGTACGTTGAGTTAAGTTTCGATATACAGGGTATACGCACTCTTAAATAAGCTAGTTGTGCCAGATGCCGCGCCCACGTTTCAGATTCCAGGCGCGGGCCACTTCCAGCACGCGAGGTATTAGATGCGGCAGCTCCTGGGCGGCGTGGGCGCTGTCACTGGCTCGGTGTGTTTGAATGTTTTCTTATCATTCCCTTTTTTCCGTTCTGATGATTCATTAATTACAAGTGATATTATTTATTATGAATGTTTATGAATTGCAATGTATCGCATGTAATATGGTGAGTATCCTATGCCTCTGGTATGTGTATGTAGATTTGTCTTGTCCTTTTTAACTCATATTGTTTGTGAGTAAGAGCTTATGCAGATGATTAGGGTAAGCATGTTTACACAACCTCTGGAGCGTGTTCTGATATTTGCTGATGTATGTATCTATTGAGTACGATTTAATTCATTTACTTTATTCTGTACTCAAGTGTTTACTTATCATTAAGCTTGTGAATAGGAATTAACTATGTGTGACTGTGTAATTACCGCGAGTACGCTTCACAGTCGCCGGGACGTGTGGTTCTGATGCTCGATCTGCGTCGCTGGAGTCTGTCTTCTCTCAGGTCTTTGAGCTTAGCTTATTATTTCTGATCGTGTTTGTCTTATGAATGGAATTGCCAAGAGCTTCCGGTGAGTTACTGTTATTTATTACCTCTTTTTTTCTTTCCTCTTTCATCTAACAACGGATTCTCAATATCTTGTTATTGACAGGTTGAAAATTAGACTGTTAATTCATTTCTTGTTTCCTGCAATGCTCTGCAAACAAATCACTAATATCACCCTGGGCATGCCAACCTAATTAAACACTATATTGATGGAGTAAACATGTTTGGAACGCGCATATCTCCGTAAACAAGCAATTAGCATGTAATCAACATTAACATAAACCCCCTCCTAACCTCAAAGACAAATGGAGAAATAACCAGAGATTACTCCGTTCATAGAAGTCAGAGACTGTAAGTTCGCTGACTAATATGAATATACATACATTCCTAATTACATAAATACGTAAAACAATATGTAAACTGTTTCTTAATAAGATTTACATACGGTATAGATAATAGGAAATACATAACGTATAAGGTATTCTGGACTCACACCCTTAGCTAGACTTATACGATAATCCGCGGGGCAATCCTGGCAGCCGCCAGTCTCATAGGATGCCGAGAAGATTCCGATCTGTTGTCCTGTTGTTGCCGTAATAACAGGCTTTCGCTTCCGTTTAGGGCAGCCTCCATTTTCTTTATCCCTTTGGCATGGAGCGTCAGTACTGTCAGATGAACAGGACGTGGATTTGTATAAAAACAAGTATCTGTAATGTG
>BOPN01002625.1:45000-50000 GCA_017312705.2 Penaeus japonicus | reverse complement strand
AAGTTTTCCGCGCGCAGGAATGGCACTTTTTCTGCAGTGACATGGATCGAGCCTCAAGGGACACGGCTTGATGGAGTTTCTCTCCTGCATAATAACAGACGAGTAACTATAAGAGAGTATCTTTTATATGATATGAGAGAGATGAGACCATAAATTTTAGGATATTCATTATGACCCAGGCCAATAAAAGAGAATGTAAAATAAAGATAAGGTGAACAAATAGTAATCTCGCAACAAGTAGCAAAGGTGTGGTGTAACATATCTGTGTATCTGTATGTCCACTAATCCCAAGTTCTTTCACGTGGAAACGCACTAACCATCAATCTATTTTGCAGCAAAACTAATCACTCTCATGACTCAAAAACTCGTCTCACGACTCCGTTCAATAACATCCTCGTATAAACGCGAAATGATCTTGAAATAGCGCTCTCACAGGAAGACCTCGCGTACGCGCCAGGCAGTTCACCCGTTTCCCTCGCGTCCCGTTGCATTTATCGGTTTGTTTTGACATGGCGAGCCTCGGCGTGGGCGTCTGGGTGCACCTATTAGGCGTTTAAGAGACGAGAATAATTGCTGTTACTCAACTGTGTTTATTTGCCTGGGAGTGAGCTGGTGTTTGCGTCTGCCTGTTTACGAGGAAGAGGCGGAGAGATGTTGAAAGGGCGTATCGTGGTATAACGAAGGTAATATCGGGGATTGTTGTTTCTCTGGTCTGTCAATATCCCGGCCACCCGAATCCCCTTCTCTGGAAAGATCATATCACTGAAGTGGCTATGAGAAATAACATCTGCTCTACCACATTTTTTTTCTCAAGTGTTTTACATTAAATTTGCTTCCTCTCCGTTTACCTTAAATCCTTCCCCTTTATATGCAATCAGTACAAATCTGGTAACTGCTCTACTGAATTTAGGAGAAGCAAAGCTGCTTCATGAAAGCTTTTCTCGTCCTCCATCCCCTATCCCTGCCTCCTTCCTATATCCCTACCCCCCCCCCCTCTCCCCAAGGACCCCACTGCCCTTACCACCAGCCGCGAGGACGACCACAAGCATTCAAGCAGAGAGGACTATACTTGCTTGCTGTTGTTTTCCCCTGGGTTGTCCAAGTTACTGGGCCATTCTAGCGGGGTGCGAGGCACAGAGGGGGAGGGTGCGTCCAGACGAGAACGGCCGCCCACTTAGCCCATGCGAAAGCGTTAAGGAGCGAGCGAAATGGAAAACGTTTTCCCACGTGCTTTTCCCGCGCACCAGGAGGCAGCTCGCGGTTTCTAACATTTAGGAGGAAGCTCTATTGTTTTTGCTTACAACTGCACTCTATGTTTATCATAGTTCAGTCGTCCTCTCCCCTGCTCTTAAGTCGTGGAACTCGCGGAATTCTAGTTGTATTTCGTGAAGAAGGTACAGCAAAGGAGGAGAATGGGAAGGAGGGCTGGAAGAGGGGAAAGAAAAAAATTATATATATATATAAATTTATATATATATATATATATATATATTATATTATGCAGAGAAGCATAAAATTGATAGTTGATATAAACATACAGCTAAGTGCAGACTCAAAGTGAAGAGAGAGAGAGGAAAGTAGCGTAAGATCAGACTCAGAAACAAACAAACAAACAACGCCGGACCGAGGCTAAAGCGAGAAAGAAAACGAGAAAAATCTTTTCGACCAGATTGAATCCTTTAATGTCCTAGAGCACAGGTCACGGCTCACTAAACGGGGCCAAACCAGGTCATCAATCCATCTACGGAAGTGATTCTACGGATAATTTGCTCTCTTCCCAATGGACGTATTGCGGGTAAGGTGAGAGGAATTTAATTTAAACTTTGTATTGGGATCATGGCTATTCTATGCAACACCGTCGCTGCATTCAAGCCATTTCCAACGTAAGGCCGTTTCCCCCAACGCGTCCGCCTGAGAATTCCTGCTTAATTGTCATAGTTCGGTCGCGACGCTAATAAGAGCAGGAAATCCCTCTCCCTCCGGCGCCCGCCTCGGCCTCTCCTCGGGCGCCACGGCATGAGGAGGAGGGTTTCCGCTGCAACGCCTCAAGGGAAGCGTGAATGCACGAGCTCTTGCTCAAGACGAAGGGGTGTATGAATGCCTTCCGCTGAACGTTCTTCTCTTTGTTTTTCGATTTCATATATGTTGAAATGTTTGTTAAGGCTATTCAGTATTATAATTAATGATTATTAGCATGTACTTATTTTTAAAAACTGATCGCTCTCTTCAAGTTCATAATATTCTCTTTTTTTCTTGTAAAAGTCCAATTAATTTACTTAAATAAGCTTATCAGATACGAGACAATTTTAGATAGAAGTAGTCTCCCTTAAACAACGTAATTTATTTCACCAGAAGTTCGCGTAGACTAACCAAGCCGAAGGAATATGTCAATACGAGTCTAAATTGCTTTCAACACAAGATATCTTCCCAACACAGAACTGCCAATGTAGTGCAGCCGATCTATTTCAATGTATTACCGTCTCGGGGTCGTCCTCACATGCAAGTAGCGCTGTCGACGAAGACCTTATTAGCATCTGCATCAACCAGTCACTGTCACATATCACGTTGGTTATGTTGAGCTCGTACCAGTGAAGCATTGCATCTCTCGCATTAGCAGTCTAGATGTGGCATGGGGGAAAAAGAGGGGAATTTTGAGGAATTTTATCTATTCTATGTTTCTCTCTCTCTCTCTCTCTCTCCGCCCCTGACTGGCTGTCTATCTTGAAATACAGCCAGTAAAGTCCTTATGACTGAACGCTTACAAAGGGAAAGGAATTTGCATAATTGTTTAAATGACGAAGCACATAGTTTAAACACGTGGCATCTCTTAAACAAAGCATAGTATATATTTTTGACATACAATTCTCATTCAGGTCTTGATAGTAATCTGCGCTTTGTGTTTATGTCTGATGACATGAGAAGCGAAAGACATAAAGAGGAGCTGGATGCTCTTTCTGGACCGGGAAAGCACCGCGGTCTCTGACGGGCCAAGTATCATGTAGCCTCTCTGATGGAAGCCTCGTATTTGCCTGCTTCTTTCGTGCTCTCATTATTAGTATCTATTCTATTGCTTGTTTACTTGATAACTTTTCCTGGGCAGTCCTGTTCGTCTCATTTTGCAAATATTATCATGAAATTGGTCTTATAACAAAGGGTTTCCCTAGTCAAGGACTCCAATGAGAATTTCATCCTTCATTTTCTTATATATATATATATATATATATATATATATATATATATATATATATATATATATATATATATATATATAACGACTCCAATTTTATTGAAGAAATAATTAAATTCATATATTTACGTTAGCTAACCTTTTTTTTCTTTAAGGAAAATATAAAGAAAGTACATGGGTATACTACCGCAGCGATTCATTCCGCGTGCTTTGCCTATGAAAAGCAAAATCGCCACTTGTTCTGACTGCGATTGAACATTTCCACGCCCCGCCTGGTCTGTGGCGTGAGTGTCCCTGGGAGCCGTTATTGCGGAGGACCTGATGGCGGGGAAGACATATAACTTCTCGGATTTTACTGAAATGTAAACAAGTTATTTTTGAAACGTGTAATATATAATGACCTTGAACGCATAAGTATGTTAAAAAAATATATATTAGAGTAAGTTTGTGTGATAATGTGTCTCTCTTTTTCGCGTTTTCTCTTCATTGTATTTTCCTTTTGTATCTTTCCATCCTTCTTGCACTTTGCCTTTTTCTCTTTTTTTTCAATACCTGTTATAATCACCATCATAATCATTAGCAACAGGAAGATCATTATGATTATAAATATTTTTTAAATACCATTGTGTTGTCGTTAATACCATCACCTTCGTTATAGCCATTAGCATCATGTTATCTGGCATGAATGATATAGTCATACATATATGCACAAAGTTATTGATTTATATGATTTATTTCATGTTGAAAACAAAAGAACGAATGAAAACACACGAATATGGCATATTCGTGTGTTTTCCTGTGTTTCCCTTCGTTGTTTTGTTTTCACCTTGTTCAGCATGAATCCTTCACTTTTATTTCATCTATCACTATAATTCCTAACTCGTACTAACACCATTCCTATCCCCAAAATAAATGCTTGATGACCCCCGACGAGGAAGCTCGCCACTAACAAAATCTCAGACCCTAATTGCTCGACCTGACTCAGAGCGACAACTTTCCCGTGCTGAGCGCAGGCCTCCGACCAGTTCGGACTTAACATGCACAAAACATGAGGCCAAAGTTTTGCTTGTCTTTCCGGCGAGTGCCTTGCTCGTCCTTCTTACTTTTCTTTTAAATTTTGTTTCTCCTTTCTTCTTCTTCTCTCTCCTCCTCTCTTTCTTCTCCGTCTCCTTTTGTTTTCGTCTCTTCTTTTTCTTCCTCTCCCTCGTCTTCTTCTGTTTCTTCTTCCTCCTCCTAATCTTGTTACCTCCTCTTCCTCCTCCTCGCAACATCAAGGAGGAAAGAAACGGAAAAATGTAGATAAACGATTTTTTCTTGTTTTTACTTTTTCCCTTTTTAAATGTCTTTTCTTTTTCCGTTATTTTTTTTCCGTCAAGAACGAGAGCCCGAGAGGAGGATGGATTTTCTTTTTTCTTCTTATCTTTCATAGTCTTGTTTTCTCTTTTCTTTTTGTTTTTCTTGTTTTTTTTCTGCTTATCTCAGTGTACATTTTGTATTTTTTTTTTTCATGACTGTGATAAACATTCACAATAATATGCTTTACTGATAAATTCATCATCAATATATATGGTTTGTTTGGAATTCGATAAATACACACTTGGATGTGTGCAAACACAGCCTCGCTTATTGACAGATAGACAGATACAATGAGTAGATATTTAAGTTTATGCAAACATAAGCTGTCCCTAGAATTATCCTGCAGATTCAAGCCTCGAATCACTTGCTCTTTCGACTGGTAATGAACAGGAAAAAGGTGTTTATTGCTGTGACGGGAGATCACCTTGGCTCTCAAGGGGCCTCGGCTAAAGCTGAG
>BOPN01002625.1:20000-27500 GCA_017312705.2 Penaeus japonicus | reverse complement strand
CTCTCTCTCTCCCTCTCTCTCGCTCTCTCTCTCTGCGAGGATTACGTAAGGAAGAAGGAATCCCTGGTGTTCTTTACTCCCTCTCTCTCGCTCTCTCTCTGCGAGGATTACGTGAGGAAAAAGGAATTCCTGGTTTTCTTTACTCTCTCTCTCTTCCTCGCTCTCACTCTCTCTCTGCTAGGATTACGTAAGGAAGAAGGAATCCCTGTTTGTTTTTACTCTCTCTCTCTCTCCCTCTCTCTGGTTCTCACTCTCTCTCTGCGAGGATTACGTAAGGAAAAAGGAATCTCTGGTTTTCTTTACTCTCTCTCTCCCTCTCTCTCGCTCGCTCTCACTCTCTCTCTGCTAGGATTACGTAAGGAAAAAGGAATCCCTGGTTTTCTTTACTCTCTCTCTCTCTCTACAAGGATTATGTAAGGAACAAGGAATCCCTGGTTTTCTTTACTCTCTCTCTCTCGCTTTCTCTCTCTCTGGGAGGATTACGTAAGGAAAAAGGAATCCCTGGTTTTCTTTACTCTCTCTCTCTCTCTCTACAAGGATTACGTAAGGAACAAGGAATCCCTGGTTTTCTTTACTCTCTCTCTCTCTCTCCCTCTCTCTCACTCGCTCTCACTCTCTCTCTGCGAGGATTACGTAAGGAATAAGGAATCTCTGGTTTTCTTTACTCTCTCTCTACGAGGATTATGTAAGGAACAAGGAATCCCTGGTTTTCTATACTCTCTCTCTCTCTCTGCGAGGATTACGTAAGGAAAAAAGAATCACTGGTTTTCTTTACTCTCTCCCTCTCTCCCTCTCTCTCTGCGACGATTGCGTAAGGAAAAAGGAATCCCTGGTTTTCTTTACTCTCTCTCTCTCTCCCTCTCTCTGGATCTCACTCTCTCTCTGCGAGGATTACGTAAGGAAAAAGGAATCCCTGGTTTTCTTTACTCTCTCTCTCTCTCTCCTTTCTCTCTCTGCGAGGATTACATAAGGAAAAAGGAATCTCTGCTTTTCTGTACTCTCTCTCTTTCTCACTCTCTCTCTGCGAGGATTACGTAAGGGAAAAGGAATCCCTGGTTTTCTTTACTCTCTCTCTCTCTCTGTCTCTCTCTCTTTCTCCTTTCTCTCTCTCTCTGCGAGGATTGCGACTTCCTGGTTTTCGTTACTCTTTTTCTCTTTCTTTCTCTCTCTCTCGCTCTTTCTTAAAGAAAGGGCAATAGAGAAGCCGAGAAAGAGAATGGTAAGTGAAAGAAGGAAAGAAAGAAAGGCAAGGAAAGAGACGGAAGATAGAATGCAAAGAGGAAACCCATCATGCATACTTGATTAAGAAAAAATATAATGGTAAACAAAAGCAGTTGCAAATGCATACTCTATTGTCCATGTATCTTCTGAATCCCCTTCGCTTATGGATACGATGCGGTTCCCTTTCTTACAGAGCCGCTCGGAAGATGATTTGCTCGTCCACATGCTTAAGAAATTGAGAAGATATATGCTTTCCTCCGCCATTGGATCCGCCACAATGGCTCTCAGGAACACTCAAGCCACAGAGTAGGAGGAATGTAGAAATCTTAAGCCTCATTCAGAATAAATGTTAATTTTGCTTTTCATATGCAAAGCACGCGAAATAAACCGCTATTTGAACACAGTAGTAGTATGCCCACACATATATGCTCTTTGCTCTCGCTCGCTCCCTCTCAGTCTCTCTCTCTCTCTCTCTCTCTCTCTCTCCCTCTGAATATTTTCTTGCATGTGTGCTTTCAGGGTGGGAGTGATCGTCGTTATACTCGATAAGGAGACGAAGGAAAGGGGGAAATAAGAACAAACTGCCGAAGAAAACGAGGGATGAAACGAAAGCAAAATGATTCAAAGAAACATTTGGAAATATAATGTCTTTAACAGGGTGGAAAAAATGGTGTTATCTTCTACTGAACCAAATAACTTCATCTAACTCAGAACCCCCACGGAGTCAACCACAAACAGAGGTAAACCTTGTAAAATCACTTAGGCATCTTCGAGCGGCTGACGGTTGTGCTTCGAAGTCCCCGGTCAGAGGTTACGATGAAAAGGTTCGGCCAAGGACTCGAGGATGCACAAAGATGATTTGTGTCTTCCCGGTCAGGAGAAAGGGTTAAGGAGGAAGCGAAGAGTGCGGGAAACAATGAGGCAAGAAGAATGGGGGAGGCGGGGAAGTGGCAGCGAGGAGAGAAGTGATATGAAGCGATAACTGCGTCAGAGCAGAGGTAGGGACGGAGGACAAGGGAAGCAGATCAAGCCAAAAGGGGAAGAGAATGCGCTGACGGAATGATGGAATGGAATCTTGGAATAGTTTCAAATGAAGAGACGATTTGAGGGAAAGCTGATTGAGGGGAAGAGGGAAAGAGATGCAGACCGATAGACATTGAATATAGAAAAATCGAAGAGAATGAACAGTTTCTATGGTTTGCATATATAAATTGCTGTTTCTGCTCAGTAGTTATGTTTCAGACTTCAGCGCTGGCAACATTTCACAATATTGTCATGCATTATCAATAAATTTATACTTTTCGGAAATAGACAATGTAGACAAGCTTGCTGAAATCCACAGTTAAAAATGTATGTGGCAATCATATTCAAACTGAAAAGTGAATCATGTAAGAACAACGTAATCTTAAGAAGATACGATCCTCGGAGCGAGAAAGACATATCTTTAGAAGTTATCTTTTTCATTCGCACTTTCCTTCATTTGTCACTATGAATTCTTCTCGAAGGAAACGTTCTTTTAAAATCCTCATGATATTTCCAAACAAACGAAATACAGCCCGTGTTTTTCCAAAGAAAAAAAGGATCTTTATAAAAATATTTTATAAATATAAGAATATTACATGGCACCTATTAGCCAGGTAAGACAAAACCTTCAAACTTCTTCGCCAGACACCAGAGCCACAACACCCGCCACAGCCACGGCCACGAGCGTCCTGAAGGGAGAGAGTTCCCTTAACTTGGTGCAATAAACCAGCAGTTAAATCTTATTATGGAAAGACTGGCAGCGCTGGCGGTGTCCCTCTAACTCGTAAAGGGACGGCGCCGCGGCAGCAAGGAACCGGTCGCCGAGACGAGCCTCGTAATGCTCGCCTTCGGACCGACTTCGCTCGTAAATGTGACGCAGACATCGCTTCGTGTGCCGTACCAGGTGCCTGGGGAGAGGCGCGTTGTCCTCTGTGGTTAAAGTATTCTTAAAATTCCTTGTACATGTACCCTATGTGTGAGGATTTCCTATTTAGATCGAATAACTTTGCCATAATCAATGTAAATCACTCAGTCGTCTCTATATATTCCTGACACACACACCCTCTCTCTCTTTCTTTCTCTCTCTCTTTCTGTCTCGATTTATTAGTCTATGTATGTATGTGTGTATGAGTGTATGTATGTTTGTATGTATATAAATATATGACTGTGTATACGTATGTATGTGTTTTCTTTTCAAAGCAAAACGTACAATTATCCATATAGTTAAAAAGGGGAGTAATGTTTTTCATTGGTAAAAAAAAGAACAAAAAGAAAAGCACGCATACTCACACAGTTAACATTTTGTATACATATTTATATATATGTTCCATACAAGCAAACCCACGACCAAATTCTAAAAGGAGGCCATTTGAATATGCGTGTTTCTTTTCTTTTTTTCTTTTTTTCAAATATCCTTCATCAACATTACTTTTGTCGATTAAACTTCATTATGGAAATTAGAGTCTCTATTGTCAACATGTATATGAAGTCACAAATCTTATCTTCCTTTGATATTTGAATTCTAAACAGAGAGAGAGAGAGAGAGAGAGAGAGAGAGAGAGAGAGAGGGAGAGAGAGAGAGAGAGAGAGAGGGGGGGAGAGAGAGAGAGAAATAGAGAGAGAGAGAGAGAGAGAGAGAGAGAGAGAGAGAGAGAGAGAGAGAGAGAGAGAGAGACAGAGAGAGAGAGAGGGGGGGGAGGGAGAGAGAGAGAAAGTGAGTGAGAGAGAGAGAAAGGGGAGATAGAGATAGAGAGAGAGAGGGAGTGGGAGTGAGAGAGAGAGAGAGAGAGAGAGAGAGAGAGAGAGAGAGAGAGAGAGAGAGAGAGAGAGAGGGAGAGAGAGAGAGAGAGAGAGAGAGAGAGAGAGAGAGAGAGGGAGAGAGAGGGAGAGAGAGAGAGAGAGAGAGAGAGAGAGGGAGAGAGAGAGAGAGAGAGAGAGAGAGAGAGAGAGAGAGAGAGAGAGAGAGAGGAGAGAGAGAGAGAGAGACAGAGAGAGAGAGAGAGAGAGAAGAGAGAGAGAGAGAGAGAGAGAGAGAGAGAGAGAGAGAGAGAGAGAGAGAGAGAGAGAGAGAGAGAGGATTATGTAATATGCTTATATATGATATTAAATACAGGAATAGATCATATACAAATACCATATGAATATCGGACTTTAACTAGCGAGCCAATCGCCGGGTCAGGTCGGGTGAACTTTGACGGATAGGTAATTCACACAAAGTTGCCCTCAAAAAGAGCTTAATACCTTTGACTGTCACGCCTCCTACATTCCAGACTACCTTCCCGCATAACCACCGTTGGGGACGGCGGATAGGAACCCCTTCCATATAAGTAGGATTTCTGTTATATACAGACAGACAGGGATCGACTGCGCTACCAATGACGCCTGATTTCGCCGCCTGTTTATATGTGTTGTGATAGTGTTTATCACTGTGATCATTGTGCTTTAGTGTATATATCTATCGTGTGCCATAACGTCAGATTATCTTCGTTATCGAATAAACCTTAATTGTAAAAATACTGTGTCTGGCATCAACTACCTATTTTGTGTGTGTTATTAGTTCCAACAGACTAAGTCACCCATCAGAGAGAGTAAAAGAAAGAGAGAGAGAGAAAGAAATAATGCCTCCAGTAATAGGTAAGATACGATTTCTAATTTACTGTTATTTTCCTTCTAAATTATGAGCCTATAAAGGTCTTATCGGGTTTTAAGAGCCAATAATTCGTGGTCTGTATGTGTTGCCTTCATGCACAGCAACACGAGGGGGGACTGTGCAATCAGTTTATGGACTGCTCTGCAACTGATATTATTGCTAAGTTATTCTCCCTGCAATTAAGTGATTATATATATATTTTTTTCTTTCTTTCTTTCTTTCTTTTTTTTTTTTTTTTTTTTTTTTGCTAGTTTATCCTAACTTATCTGTGATCCTGACACTGTTTGCGAATACTCTCCATGCTCTCTCTCCTTTCCCTCCATTATTTGAGTTTTCTTACTACAGATCAATAATAAAGAGAGAGAAAGAGAGGGAGGGGGAGATAGAGAGAGAGAGAGAGTGAGAGAGAGAGAGAGAGAGAGAGAGAAAGAGAAAGAGAGAGAGAGAGAGAGAGAGAGAGAGAGAGAGAGAGAGAGCATTGGCTGGTATGCCCCCGAAAATTGCAAGTGGAGCAACCGCGGACCGCTTCGTCATAATGACAGCTTTAATTGTTGGGTCAAAATTAGCAGATAATTATTAACCGCAGGATTTTCCACTGCGTATTATAATCATATTGCGAAAAAGAAATATTGCGTTGTATCTTATCACACATTCACGCAAGCACACTCATGATAACAATTATTATCATGATCCCCGATATCATTATCAGTTGTATTAAAAATGTATTATCATGATAATGGTTTAGATTGCAGAGATGGCAACGAGGATGATAGAGATGAGAGGGAAGATGGTGATAATGATCATAATAAGGCTCGGATATGCAACCCTTTAAACGCGAAGAAAAGATGAATGTTTAGAATTCACGAAGAAATCTGGCTTCCTTTCTTAACGTACCGGAGAAAAAGAAAGAAAGAGAGAGAGAGAGAGAGAGAGAGAGAGAGAGAGAGAGAGAGAGAGAGAGAGAGAGAGAGAGAGAGAGAGAGAGAGAGAGAGAGAGCGTGCTAAATGGGACAGAATCGAGTAGATAAACATACAGACATACACATAAATATATAAGATAGGAAGTTGGACATATGGCAGATAGAGAAACACAGGCATATGCTACAAAAGCTGTTTTACGAAAATTGCTTGAGTTCTTGTCAGTGGAAGTTAATTCACAGGCGTCTGTCGGCCGATAGAGGACTAATGGCCTAATTTGAATTCGACTTCAGGCATTCCCTCGACATCGACTCTGAATTGAAGGCTCTGACAAACGCCTCAAGATTACTCTGCCTGCAACAAACTTGTGAAGGAAGTTAATTAAATAACTGGATGCTATAGGAGGACCAATATACTGCATAATGTTATCCGATGAAGAAAAATAATTGCTAAATAGTAAAAAGTATTTGTGATTCTATATGTAAATCTAATGATTAATTTATCACATGAATTGTATAAACACGTACTCCTTGTTAAATGCATGCCAAAATATATCAGTATATTCAGTTATTTTCCACAAAATATCCATAATTTTTTATTCAGTTCATAAATTCAAAATTAGACAGGGAAAGTAAATAATCATATATTACGACTGCAACGATGGGGACTTTTCTCCACGAAATAAATAATGGAAACCTGCACTAAAGAGGCATAATCATGATTACATACGTTTACAGTATGTGTGCATGAGTCTAAGTTTGCGCATGTGTCTGGAAATTGTGTATTTGTATGTGATACATTGTATATCAATGGATGCATTTCGATGTGGCAATCATATTGAAATGAAAAGCGACTCATGAGAGTGAACTCCTTTCTACTAAAGGGAATGTTAGGTCATGCAGTTGTTTCCGTGTTGCAAGAGGATTGCTCAGAACTCAGTGAAGAGATGATAATAATGAAGAAGATAAAGCAAAAGGCGATGGTAATGATGTACCAAGGGACTAAACACAAATATTTCTGTCTTCTCATAATCCAAAAAATGAGATAACAAATAGTGAGATATTCATTCTATGAATATTAAAGATCCGGTCATTATCTACAAATTTGAATGAATCAATAACTAAAACGTACTACTACCAACAATTCGTATCCTGTCATTGGATATTAGTTTAAATAAACATTATATAAATTTATGCCTAAAAAAACTATAGTCTAACAGAATATATATGTATATCGGAAAAAAACAATCAGATAATGTATCATCCTTCTCCTGAAATTCCGTGAATAATCAGAACCATCAGTCTTCACATCTGCCTAAATGAACGCACTCTGTCCCACCTCATTCCAATGGCCCACGCAAGAATTATCGGTTACTAATAGCTGCAATTGCATGAAGCAAGATATATGAGACAGGATAAAGTGAGGATTATTGTCACTGAAATAAATGAGAATTTGTCACCTGCAGTTTATAGTGTTATCACCAACGTAGTGGGCGCCATTATGAAGAACCAATTTCATACAATATCCTCTTTTCTCTAATACATGTATGTCAGTGTCAGGGACGAGAACGGCGGAGGGCAGAGAGAGGGAGAGGGAGAGAGAGAGAGAGAGAGAGAGAGAGAGAGAGAGAGAGAGAGAGAGAGAGAGAGAGAGAGAGAGAGAGAGAGAGAGAGAGAGAGAGAGAGAGA
>BOPN01002624.1:180000-199787 GCA_017312705.2 Penaeus japonicus | reverse complement strand
TATATATACATATACATATACATACATATATATATATATATATAGAGAGAGAGAGAGAGAGAGAGAGAGAGAGAGAGAGAGATTTTTAAAGAATTAGTTAAAATATTTGATGCATATAGAGAATATTTGAAGTAAAGAACATATTAATGTTTTGCTATTTGAATATTTATGATGGAATAACGAAGGTTCTCATATAGTTGATTTAATTTCCAGCTTCACATGGACTTACAGAAGAACAGATTGCCATACAACAACTTGCAACAGACTTTGCACAAAATGAGATGAAGCCCAACATGGCATTGTGGGATGAAAAGGTAATATTATTTGAGGTTTGATGAAAGGCTTTGAATGATGATACTTGTTTTACGGCAAAGTAGATTACCCTTTAATGAAGTCATTTTGAGTTATTGCTTTTCAAGAAAAGTGATTAGTTTAAGGAATAGGCAAGGAATAAAGTAATATTTCATGTATAATATAAAAGTTCTAAATATGACTTTATATCTTCAGGAAATGTTTCCAATTGAGACAATGCGAGCTGCTGCAAATCTAGGTTTTGGAGCCATATATGCCAAAGAAGATTTTGGTGGCACAGGATTGAGTCGTTTAGATGCATCTTTGATATTTGAAGCACTTTCTCAGGGATGCACATCAACCACAGCCTATATTAGTATTCACAAGTAAGACCCTATTACTGCTTTGCTCACAGTGACCATCCTTATTTTGAATTAAGTACAATGTAAAGTGCAGTTGCTCTAGCTAAAGCAGGATAAAGCTTGTACATCTTTCTATAACTATCACTTTAACTATCAGTTATCTTCCTATTTCCATTTATCATAGTATCATTCCATCAATACAGATGTTGAAATATATGGATATATTTTTTGTAAAGACTTTACATCTAACTCAAATATTAATTTATTTGTCTGTCTTTCTATCCATTTATCAATTTATTCATGCATCCATTGATATATATATATTAAAGTATATATTTATTTTTGTTTAATTCTTTCTAGGTACTTTTTCTTTTTTGATGATAAAGTTATTAAGCTTTTATATATAAGGTACTTTTGGAAACAAATAAGTCTACTTGCTGATATTCTAGGTTGCATACAAGTGCTTGCATACCAGGCCTACTGGAACCCTCTATGCCATGGAGTTGCCTGGTTGTCTTAGAATTTACTGTGGCAAAAGAGAGCACCTACTAACATAAGTTTCACTAACATATTCCATTTTTGGTCTATTCTGTTCTTTAATTGTACAAATATTAGAAGTAGTTACCAACAAAAAATTCAATATAGCAGCCTCAGTGTGATCAGCTGATCATGTAAGTGCTCCTGAGGGTTTGTCTCAGCATTATAGCATTCTAGAATGTAAAATTGACTAGATGCATTGATATTTATTCAAGGCTGCTGACTTGGAAAGTATTTTTTGAGTCAGTAAATATTTTACATTTTGACACTTTTGCACTTTGTCAATGGGAATCATCTGAAGATTTACAGTATCAGTGGCTTGTTGTGATGAGTTTATCATATGTGAAATACCAACTTTCAACAAAATTACATCTTTTTTAAAGTTGGAAATTATAACACTATTTTTGTCATTAATTTTACATAACTGTATGCTCTATCAACATAACTTTGAAATATCATATCCGATTACTATCTTATGTGCAGTCCCATCATTTTTGCAGTCTTGCTCTGACTGTGGTATAATGGCTTAACCCAGTCACGACGGGGGCATTCCAGCCTTGCATGTTACAATGCCGGGACTTTCGAACGCTTAGGCCTAAATCAATTAAATGATTGGCACCATATGGTGCCACTCAGCAAACGGGCCCTTGGATGAGCAGTACCGTAGTGTACCACCCGTCCAGAGAGGGTTAATTAAACATTCTTGTAGTGTCTTCTGGCTGCCATTTTTTTTTTATTTTTTTATTTGACCACAGGATTCCAGGATTAGTTATGGCATACACAAGAAAAAAATTGCATGATCTACTCTATATTTGTAATTATACAATAATATAAATTAATAGGAACTATCAGTATAACAGTCTTATGATTAAATACAGATATGTAACAGCAGCCCTAACAGCAAATCCATGCCACTTACATTGTGTCATGGGCTCGATCCTGGTAATCTCATAGATGAACAATTATAACACATCTCATAAATATTTACAAAATTGATAAAGGCTACACTCTTTTAGAGTCTTGGTATGCAAATGATATCTGTGAGTTGTAATGCTTGCTATTAAACTTTTAAATATTACAGCATGTGTGCTTGGATGATTGACACCTTTGGAAATGAGTCTCAGCGAGAGAAATGGATACCTTTGCTAGCAGGAATGGAGAAATTTGCATCATACTGTTTGACTGAACCTGGATCAGGGTCAGATGCTGTGTCTCTTTCAACAAGTGCCAAGAGGGATGGGGAAGATCTCATTCTCAATGGATCAAAGGTGAAAATAATATTTTTATAGATAATTTAGACACATCATTCAGCTCAGTGATATATCACTGTAAAGAATACTGACTTGTTTTTTATGATACATTGCTGACATTTTTCATGTTTCTTTAACAGGCATTCATAAGCGGAGGTGGCGACACTGATGTATATCTTGTGATGTGTCGAACAGGAAGTACTGGACCCAAAGGCATCTCCTGTGTGTTGGTGGAAAAAGGAACACCTGGTAATTATAAGCTTGAATGAGGCATACTAGTGAACATCTACCTTAATCTATTGCGGACGGGGATAGGTTTGCTTGACTGGTCTAAATGATAGGCACTAGTAACACCGAGGATGGGTTTTATTTTAGAGCAAGTGAACTTCACCCGATGTATCATGACATTTCGCACTCTATTTCATTCACTCACTATAATACTAGAGCTATTATTGTTTGTCCTTTCTTTGTATATTACTATCTTGTACGACTTATATATTCAATCTGATAGTGTTTATCAATGTTGTAGTAGACTATAATTGTAGCATAGGGTCCACATCAGCTCATTACATTTTTTATACTCAGTGTTATAGAAGTATGGTCTCGATCAACTTCCTCTACCCATTCTACCTGCACATCCTTCATTGGTGGTTGTGTCATCGCTCTCTGAAGATAGTGCTTGGTAGAAAGGGAAGGGTGGAAGGGTGCCCTTCAAGGCTTTCTTTCCTGCAGCAGGAGTGATCCCATCTATATCAGATTTTATACCTATTACTGATGAATATTATGGTAATTATAGGGATAAAAATTGCAGTTGGCATAATAAGTCACTAAAAAGAGTTATCACTTATACTGTAATAGAGAAACACAGCGACCCAATCTCCTCAAATGTCAAATATATCATGACAACTAATAGCATCACAAAAGTTATGCCACCCTTCCTCAGGCCAAAATCTTGTATGGCATATACATGTTGCCACCTGTCAGCAATGGGTTAAGGTATGATATATGAGTATTTTTTAAATAATATCACTGAGATACTAATTAGCATTTAGTTACACATAGTTGCACAGATGAAAGCATGAATAGATTGTAATTTTAACAATAGGAAAATTGCTGTATGGAATTATTCCCACCTATGAAATATGCCCGTCCCTGAAGGGTTAATTTAATGTTTAACACGGTCAACACAGAACAATGTCTACTCACAGGCCAGTCTGGAGTGAAAGAAAATGCTTATGCTCATGGTGTAAGGGCGACTGATTTGTGATGGGTGCGGAGTTAAGATTCATTTGACTAAAATTGGAGAAAGAACTTCATTTATTGATTTAAAAAAATATATATATTTTTTTACTTCTATTTCCATCTTTACATATCTTAAATCACCTTTTATTTCAGAGGAATAATTGAGAGACTCAGAGACTTATTTTCAGTGACTTCATCCATGTGCTTAAATCAAAGCTGATAGTGATGCAAGCAGGTTATGACTGAAGCAAAAAAGTACTGGGCTAGTGAGTTATTTATATTAGCATGTTTTCTTATATTATAGGTAAGCACATGTTAAGGTCTGGTTGAAAAGGAGTTAAAATGTAAGGTATGAGCTGGGTCATAGGAGATGAGGGGAGGGTTTGATGCATCAACCAAGAGCACACCCATTTTCATTTGCTCCAGTCTAGCCCATGAGCAAAACTTGTATCTGTGTATCTTAATTTTTAGAGTATTGTTAGTTCTTTGAAATTGAAGATTGTTATTATGTCTTGGTTTTGATCTATATACAGTAAAACATTAGACATGACTTTCCTTTTTGTTAACAAATTGATATCATACAGGTTTGAATTTTGGCAAAAAGGAGAAAAAAGTTGGATGGAATTCACAGCCGACAAGGATGGTGATTTTTGAGGACTGTAGAGTCCCAGCCACAAACATTGTTGGAAAAGAAGGTCAAGGTTTCAATATTGCAATGAAGGGACTAAATGGAGGTCGCATCAATATAGGTAAATTTATGATAAATATTTTTTTGTATTTGTTAAGGATACAAATTAAGTTTCTGATGATTGAATTGTGATACATTTCAAGGTAGATGCATTTATTTCCAAAACATTGCAGATGTTAAATTGATTTTTCTTTTTTCTTTAGCATCCTGTTCATTGGGTGCAGCACAGGCTAGTTTACAAGCAGCAGTTGATCATGTGAAAGTGCGGAAGCAGTTTGGAAAGCCTCTAGCAAGTTTCCAGGTAACAGTGAAGATTAGCTTAGTATTCCATTGTAGAGAAATTAATCCCTTAACCTCTTAATGATGGATGGCATGATATCATGTCATGGCCTGGCTTGTTTTCCTGCTGGGGATGTGATACCTCATCATGGCTTTTTGTATGGCCACCCTGGGTGATGAGGCAAGTAGCAGTAGCCACTGCCTCAGCGGAGAAATGGCCCATACCCCTGTGCAATGTCCAGGTAGAGCCAAAACTGCCCCGTAGTTAATGGGTTAAATGACAAAAATCAAGAGAAAAGTTTAAATGTGTGTAGTATGTATATTTATGATTATTATGAAAACTTTCAGTTGGCATATGTATTATATGGTTGAAGAGTTAAAGATGCCTATGAAACTGAAATTACTTGAATACCTTAGCCAAATTTCACATCACAACTTTCTTTGTTTTAGAATAGCCAATTTCGACTTGCTGAGATGGCTACGGAGCTGGTAGCATCACGGCTCCTGGTGCGCAATGCTGCCAGGGCTTTGGATAATGATGACCTTGACACAGTTCCACTTTGCTCAATGGCAAAGTATTATGCAACAGAAAGATGTTTTAATGTAAGTGATGTAACAAGTGTCGATTATTCACCTAAAGTCTGTTAATAACAGGTAATGGAATAAACATTAATAATATGGTTTTTATATATATATATTATAACAGACTTTATATACCCTTAAATACTACACTTCCTCAGCTCTCCTTGCTATCTAGCCATAATAAATTCAGATTTTCAACTTGAGCAAAAAGTTAAGACATGCATACAAATAAAAAAGGGTTTTAGTAAGAGGATTAGGTGTAACATAAAAATGGAATATTGTAGCTAACTTCTGCTGATATTATTTAGGTACATAAAATGAAAATAATGACATAATAATGAAATTTAAATGTATATGAAAAGTATAACTCAGTCATCTCAATACATTTACAGATTATTAATGAAGCTTTGCAACTTCATGGTGGTTATGGATATCTTAAGGATTACAGCGTCCAACAGTACCTGCGTGATACCCGAGTGCACATGATCCTTGAGGGAACTAATGAAGTTATGAGACTTCTCATTGCCAGGAAAGTTCTTTCAGAGTGAAGGCAAATCAGATATTGTCTGCCATACAAAAATAGATGTATTATCTCTGGTACTAGTATGTAACCACAAAAGTTAAGCCTCATCTTTATTTTCTAAATTATTTACTATGGATCTGGTAGTACTACATTTACTTGTCAGGATTCATAGAATTTCCTTATTATTAAATCAATATTTCAATCAAAGCTATCAGTACTTTTATTCAACTGAGGGAAATTTAAAATGGTATTTATAACTTGACATTTTATCCTTAAGTGAATATGTATGGTAAGCATTGTTTGTGTTCATGGTATTGTGGTAACAATGAATAGCAATGAAATAAATATGAAATTAATTGATTCTACTAAATCATATAAACTTGATATGTATGAAATTCTAGACTTTGCATGTAAATAACAATTATTTTTGTTGTATAAGAAATAACTTATAATAAGGGACCAGGCATTAGGATTTGGGGTGGGGTAAGGAAAAAACAGTCATAATTACATGAAAACGAATTAAAAGCAGACCTTAATATTAATATGGGTGTCTCCAATTTTCAGCTTGGTATCTGTGAAAAAAAAAAAAAAATCGGGAAATCATAGGTCAACAATATAATCAAATAAATTTGAACATTTTGATAGATGGGTTTATTTTAAATCCATGACATTGCCTACATTTATACCTATTCACATTTTTAAATTATGTATTTGTAACCCATTTTAAGCCAGTCAACAAAATTTGAATTCTTTTTCGGTTTCATTTTGGCCATAAAATCAATAAAAAATTCAAAATAAAAAAGAAAATTAACTAGGTTCTTTTTATAGAGCAACTCAAGACAAAGAAAACAAGACAAAGATGAAGAAAATTGCATAATAAATAAAAAAATAGATCAAAATAAATGAATAGCGGTTGGTCTAAACTTTAGGTGCCAAGATATGGCGCCTTGAAGTCGGATGAACATTGGGTAGGACGTGTCAAAACCCTTCTGCTGCATATTCCAGATCTTTTTGTAGTTTTTATTCTTGGTTGAATATCCATCCTCTCATTTTGTTTTTCATGTACTTTTTCAACTTCAAGAACAGTATCTAGGCAACTTGCTTCATATCCACAGTTGTAAATAAGTAGCAGTTGCCTGTGCAACAGCAAAGTCTAACATGGGTTTATTAGCATTTTTATGCTTGGGGCAAATTCGCCATATGCGTGAGTGGAGGGACTCATTGGGATTTTGTGTTTTCCCACGCAAGCAGTTTTGTGGCTTTTTGGTTCTTCATCATTTGCTATAGCTTTCTTATAAAAATACCAGGAGTCCCTGGTGGCTGGTCACATTTGATGTGTCTGTTTTGCATCGGTCGATAAACAGTGATAAAAAGATGCCAAATGCCATTTCAATTCACTGCTATTATAGTCAACAATTTTCTTTCTATTATTTTCTAACATCTTTTTAGTATGTTCAAATTAATTTTTCTGTCACATATTACTTATACCTCGCATATGTTTTATTGCTAAATTTGCTAGGCTCAAATATGCCGCAACCTTCTCCACACCTCAGAACCACCATCTAAGTAACATCATAGCATATACTAACATCATTGTTAGTCTATATATACCATGCTTTTCAGTGTCTCTGTCACCCTTAGTTTTCATTGCAACAAATGCACAATTCTTGTAATACACTTTGACATCTGTATTAATTTGATGGTTTCAGTGTAATAGTAACTGCACAACATGTTTGCAGCCAGTTGCTGCAATCGTTCTTTCTTTATCAATATATATGTTGTGTCTGCTACTTCTCTGTTTCCAATAGTAAAGAATCCCTTTCTTTTTTTGCGCTTGTTGGTGACTTTGAGTGAGCACATGTTGAACTGTGGGACAATGAGATACGTGATCCCTTCTCGTCTGGCAGCTAGTAGCAAAGAGGTCTTAGCTCACACTGGAAATAATCTGCAATAATTGCCAAAAACAATGCAATTGTTTGCTACTATATTTCCAATTATATTGCCAAGGAGCTCCACCCGCACATTTGTACCAATCTATCTAATAAAGCCACCAACACGCATTCCCGAACCACCGCCAAGTGGCGAAAATGCCAAATATTTCCTGATTTCTATTTTATGTTGTCTCATTCAGCCGTTGAAAGTATTTTAAAGGTGGCTTACAGCAAAATTTATGTAATAATGAAGTAAGATCATAATGGATAGTATATTACATATTTCAAGACTCCAGTTCATGCATGAAAATGTAAAACAAATACCACCATATGTAGCTTTGATAAATGGGCAAAGACTAAATTGTCTTTTATAAATGAGTGATAAATAATTGTTTGAATCCTTTGGCTTGGATTATTTTTTTTAGCTCATAAGAAACCGGATTTATAAAGTGTTTGATAGGAAAAATATTTAATTAAGAGTAAAAAGTGGACTGGATGCATTTTTTGTATTTATTCTTTGGGCAGACTGGTAATTAAGAGCTATTAAAGTTTCATGTTTTTCAAATTTGTCCTCAAAATTCTGCTGCCCGGTCCTTTTTTAATATTATATATATGATTGATATTAGGGTTGTTAATCTTAGTTAGTTGGTCTATATTTTTTTGGATATGGGTATTTATGTGTTTCGGTCTTTCTAGAAAAAGTGTATCATGTTTGATTTCCTACATAGAGGTGTTGACCTTTTATAATACTCAGTTCAAATGGGATATTTACCCTGTGCAACAAATATAGGGCATGATGATTTGAAATTTAATTTTCTTGATCTGGTTACTACAAAAAAGGCTCTCCACTAACTAGTACTGTTCAAACTTATTTTGATATTAACCCATCCACGACGGGGGAATTCTAGCCTTGAATGTCACAATGCCGGGGCGTTCGAATTATTAGGCCTAAATCAATTGAATGGCTGGCACAATACTGTGCCGCCCGGCCACTGGGCTTTTGAATGAGCGGTACAGTACTGTACCACCCGTCCAGAGTGGGTTAATGCAGGCTAATGCAGGCTGCACATAAGTATTTCTTTGGTGAGTGAGAGAGTGAGTGAGTGAGTGAGTGAGTGAGTGAGTGAGTGAGTGAGTTCTCATTAACCCATTAACGACGGGTGACTAGTTATCACGTCTAGTGGTTTTTGGGCCACACGCCGGGAACACGTTATTTTGTCCAGCCCAGCGCATGGGAGGAGCCAGCGCACAATGCTGGCTCGCGGCCATCGCGGCCGAGAATCCCAACGTGTTAGGCTTATGCATTCAAGAGTCCCGGAATTTCGGTCTTTTTAAGCCTAAATGGTCCCGTCGTGAAGGGGTTAACTATTAAGGTTTAAACGTATGGAATCCTTTTTTTTTTTACTCATGGAAACGAACAATTGTTTAGTAATAATGGGGAAAGCTAATGCAGTGGTTCCCACCCATTGGTTCCTGGACCCCAAGCAAAATCAATATAAGGGGTCCTTGAGCTAAGTATAAACTTTTAATTGGTTCCAGCACTAAAGATGTCTTTCAAAAATAATTATTTTTATACTGCCATTTATATTTTGTAAGCTGAGGCAGTGGCAATCAGTCATATCACTCAGTTTTCTCACATCCCTCAGGCAATATTGGATGTTATCCCACACCCAACCCCTGCAATGGGAACCACTGCTAAGTAGTGTACAGTCATAATATGGTTATGGATTAGAAAATTTCAAAACTTAGATGATATGACAGTTCATCCATCTGTGTCAGAGTTTTTATAGTGTTACCATATATACCAGTTATCCAAAAAGGTTGTACAATTTTTTTTTTTTTTTTTTTTTTTATTAAACATTTAAAATATTTAGAAAAAAGGTACTTACAGTACTAACATATTCTTAACCCAATGACGACGGTGCGTCACACCCGTGTGACACAGCCAAAAACTCCCGTTCCGGGGCGTCATCCTATTGTGACGATTTCATTGCAATATTGCAATCGCCCGGCATATGGGACTTCGCGTAGAAAGTGCACCCGTCGGGAAAGGGTTAAGTCATATGGTAAGTTGTTAATGATTTTTCAATTCAGAATTTCCCAGATTTTCTCATAGATTTATTTTTCATAGTTTTTAACTTGATCACTCAGCTGAATATTTATTTTGTAAATAAGCCCTTAGATTAAATTTTAATATTTATGTATCCAAATCTGACTTTATGAATTAAGTTCAGAAATTTAAATTATGCATAACTTTGGTTGTATTCATAGACTTTTTAAGATATTGATAAGTCACTCAAATTGTAGTGTCTGTTTTGTAACCATATTTAAATCATGTAAAGTTTTATTTTAACCCATTAGCAACGGGGTGGCTTTGGATCCTCTTGGGCACAACGCCAGGGTATTTCAAAACGTGCAGGCCCAATGCCTCAGGCTATTCAAATGCTGAGGTGGTGGCCATTCACTATGTACCGGATCACCCGGTGTGCCGGCCATACAAAAAGCAATGACATGATATTGCGTTTCCAGTGGGAAGACCTGCTGGGCCATGACATGATATCACTTCATCCTGTGTTAACAGTTTGGATACAATCATTGAATAAAGGTTTAAAACAAAAATACTGTAATGCTCATGTTTTGATTTTTTTAGGTAGAATATATTTTGTCTTTCATGCTTGTAGTTTTGTATAAAGCAGTGTTTGTTGTAAATGTCTGTTTATATTTAGAAAATAAATATATTTTTTAGCTACCATCTTTCCTTTTATACCTTCAAATGTGTGTGTTGAAAGGGATGTCTCATTCTTTTTGTACTAAAGTAAGAGTCATTCTGAAGTAAGGTATCAATAATAGCAATAGTATTATAATTATTATATTAAAAAGAAAAAGAGTAAAAGGCCTGAAAAAAAAACTTTCTGGACGTAATAGTTACAGGCGATTATGAGAATGAGACACAATTATAAAAGAAAATAATTTACTACCTTGCAAATAATAGCAAACTTTTAAATACAAAGGGTCTTAATTCTTTCCATTAGCCATAATTTCATAACCAAAAGTGTAGTTTTTGTCCAATATCCAATTTGTTGAATGCTTCTTTGCATTATCAGAAGGGACAAAGCTAGTGAACAATCCTGTCTGCGGCATAATATCACATGATTTTAAGAATACTAACCAGTATTCCTTTTTTTTATACTGCTTTTCTTCCTCATTACAGATCCAGGAGCTGAAAAAATGTAATACGGATGAATGAATATAATAGTTTTACATGTATTGATAGGTTTCCATAACTAAAGAAAATCAGACAGAGTTAGATGTCATAGGAAAACTTTCTTAAATATCTATGTCAGGATAATACTAATTTAAATTTTAGCATGACTACCCAATACTGCAACTTACCAGCTGAGCAAGTATTTTCTCCATGTGCTGAAGTGAAACAGTGTCAGCACCCTCTGTCTTTGCTTGATGAGCTGCTCTTGTTGCTCCTTCTATCACTATTAATCTTGCTATCTATAATAAAAATGTTTTCATACATTTCTTGATTATTGAAGATTTTTTTCTTTTTTTCTAAAGGGGAGCATATGGGTGTGATTTCTGGCAAATATTTTTGAGAAATGACAAAAATCCTTTCTTTGCTCATTGCATTGACAATACTGTAAAAACTTTTCAGTGAAATTTAACTGTATGTGCGATTTAAAGGCCTCCACAGCATGATGTCATCACTGGGTGGACACAGAAAAAAATGTTTGACAGAAGTCTTATTGAGGTTTAAAACACTAATATATCTACACTTTTACATATCACTTTTTAGAATAATGGAATTATTAAAAGCTGAAAAGTAAAGGGATAAAATTTTTATTTTATCTTTTCTCAAAAAAAGCAAGAAAAAGCAATCTCCGCTGGCCCTTTTTCAGACATATGTGACATATCTATGGATTTTATTTCCAAGCAACTGATTGAAAATTAAAAGTCTCATGAAATTTCTTTTTCTTTTTTTTTCAGAATAAATCACCTACAAAAAATTATGAACCAAACTTCATGAAATCAACATGATATCATTTGTAAACAAATACAAATAACATATCAAAATCATATCAAGGGTATAGATAGCTCTTCAGATAAAAAAACACCCATATACTCCCCTTAAAATACTTTCTCTCCTTATATAAATACATACATCACTTCACAGAAAAAAAAAAATACTTGAATGATTGTTTTATGGAAGTTGTTCTATCATCAATCTTAAAATAGGAAATTATCAAGAAACTTAATGAATTACTGTACAATTGATTTAAAAAGCCAAAAGATGTTAATATCTGCAATCAATGAATTTTCTCAAGTAATGGAGTCTCACAGATTACATTAAGTTAAATAATACTATAGTTAAACATACCTCTGCAACCATCTTTATAGCATCTGCACTAATACGAACTTTTTTATCATCAAGATTACTTTTTAGAAATTCCTCAATCAGTCTCTGTTGAAGCAAAAATGTTGTTAAATATTTAATGGACTGTCACTACTATGAATTCTGTAAGTGTGGAAAGGGCAATAATTTCATTTTTTCAATCATTTCTCTAAATTTTCAAGAATTTTGATTTTCTATCACTTATTATCAATATCACTACTATTATTATGATTATTATTGTAATAATCATTATCATCATTATAAAAATAATCATCATTATTATCATCATTATTACAATAACATTAATAATAATACTCCTTGGTGACTAAGCCCCTGTGGAACTATCTACGCATACAAAAACATAACAAAACTAAACGAAACGGGACACTGCATGTTTACACAAACTTCCGACATAAACAAGTTAATAAACAGACAAAAAGCAATAAATTTAACTTTTTCTGTAGCAAATAACCTGAATCCATTTAAGTGAAAAAAGATACAGCTGCAAAACCAAGAATATACAAAACAAGACATTGAATAACTCTTCTTGAAATGTTGTGTCCAAATCCGCTAAGATGAATAAATTCCAAGCCTTGCACCTCTTCCTATCATGAAGGAAAAAGGAAAAGGAAGATAAAAGATCTTTGGCAAAAAAATTACTTCAAATATTTCTTTACATTTTTGATGCCCTGTAATTATAATATTAGAGTTCAATTAATAATTACCATACTTAACTTGCATTTAAATAAGAATACATATCAAAATAAGAATTATGTGTAACAACCCTTTCACTTCAAGGAATGCTGTCTTAATACTGTTTTTAAAACATGAAAACGTGATTCTGAAAATAAATTGAGGTTATATACCAGTTTAATTAAGAGTAAATTTACAGAACATCAAATGTCAAGAAGAAAAATAGATAAAGTAGATCATGAAACACTGATTACTTCATGAGAAATAATTATCTAAATATGCTCATTTTGACATACCTAAGGAGTTAAATGAATTGGTGCACCAATAGTCATCCTGTTCTTCAGCCTAGTTAATAAAGAGAGAGTAAATGATTCCATAATGTGATTCTAATTGGAAAATAATATGAATGCTTTAGTCCGATTTTGAATGTCACAGAGTGAAGACCTACTTAACACTCTAGTGAACTCAAATATTATCAAAATATCTTTAAGTGTGAAAGCAGCAAATGGACAGTGATCTAAACCCAGATCCAGGAAAAATACCTGGCACACATATTTATATGGACATAGAACAACAAAACAAAGGACGCAAAAATGTGATCGCCACATCATAAAAGATCACGTCCTGATGAAACCGGATGGACAAAAGCCTCAAAACAACGAATCAACAAATTCAATCCAACTACAAACAAGACAAGTAGCACAAAATAATGTAGTACTTATTCATATTAAAGAGGAATCAGCTACCTTAAACTTTAATAATCCAATCAAATTAAACGATGCCATCAATAAATCTGTTTTTCACAAATAAGTCTTAGGGCAAAGGAAAAGCAATAAGATTTGAGGTGTATGACATATCAAAAATTGACCAATTGAATAAAATTGAGCATCTGGGTGACTAGGAAGTCCAGTGTAAACAACCAGCTTCCAGCAAATTTACAGGTTGTTCCTATGGGACAATATTCCCAATTGACACAGAAATACCAATAGAAATCATAAAAGAGAAAATAAAACCAATATGGGGAACAAACTCTGAAATCCTTGAAATAATTAGAATAAACAAACCAAACATAGAGAAAGAAAGCCCTCAAAAAATTATCCCTACAAAATCTATGAGGATCACTTTTAACCCGTTAACGATGGATGACGTGTTTTTTCGTCATACATGACGCAGGACCTCTTGCCTGACAATGGGCGTCATGGCGTTCGGGGATTTCGGATCACTATGTTATCTTATTGTACTATAAGTAATGAGTGAGTGATGTTGACAATTGCAGTCATAATTATTATAACTGCCGTAATACTAAGCAAAATGGTTTTCAACTCACTTACAAAACCTAGATGGCACCACTTTCTCCTAGCACCAGCAGGAGAGAGAGCCTTGAATGGCACCCATCTACGGTCTCTAGCAAGCACTATCTCTATAGAGTGATGGCATATAACAAGTTCCCGACCTCTTGCTCTAAAGTACCGCAGATGAAAGATGTGCAGGCAGAACGAGAGGAGGAAGGTGACTCACACCATGCCCAATGCATACAATGTGCTAGTGCTAGTATGGATGCCTTTTATTGTAGCACTCACTGTCAAAAGCACAAATTTCCTTCCTCTTCCCTACATCTTCATTTTGAATGGTTTTAAGTTTCATGTTCGTTCGTGACAGCACACAAATGCGAAAAAATAAAGTTGTTTTTGTCCTCCCCTAAAACAGCAATACTTTTATCACATAGAGTATAAAGAAAAAAAATGAGTTGATATGGACCCTGAACTACAATTTTATTTAACTGCAGAATTGATGGAGCCTGTGATATGACAATTATAAATTTCTAAAAACACTAAAACACACACAAAAAAACAAAATATAAAAATGGCTCTAGCTCTACAATGAGGGACTAACAGGGAGTGGGAAAAATCAAAATATGTTGCAGAAGCTGCCTTGCTTAGAAATAAAACCCATCCTGGAGACAGTGTAAGCAAATCTATCCCACGTCAGCAACGGGTTAAAGGCTCTCTCCCAGAAAGAGTAGCAACTGGACATACTTCATACAATGTATTCCAATACACTTTCCCAATACCTAGATGCTTGAACTGTCTGCAATATGGTCATGGACATTTAACATGTAAGAATAGGAAACAATGCAGCAATTGCAGCCAATTTATCCATAATTTTCGAGAGTGCTCAAACAACCTTTTTTGTTTTTTCAGTGAAGAGGGACACTCACCAAAAGACATAACTTGCAAAGCACATCAAAAAGCATTAGAAATAAACAGAGACAACATAACCACAAACAACATAGATGTAAATTTACAATTACAACAAATTAAACCCATCTCCGAACATGAACTGGTACTTACACTAAACAAAAAAAGAAAAAAAGAGAAACCCCACACAAAACACCAACACACAACCAACAACCATAAACTCACAACAAATTACACCAGAAATCCCAACCATGACACAAACATTCACATAACACCAGGACAAAAAAATGCAATTAGACAAAAAAACAAAGTCAACACCAAATTAGCACAGAAAATCTCAGAAAATCTCCAAAATGACAGAGAAACACACTAAACCAGACACCCACAACACCAATCAACATAAACAAATCCCCTATATCATGGTCTCTCCCCACACCACTAATGAAAGATAAGGAGTCTAAAGCCTCCAAGGAAAATACAGAACCAAATGTCTCATGGCTAGGAATTGTAAAAAATGTAATCAAAATAATATCAGCTATTGCAAGCAATTTTAAACAAGGTAAACCAATTCTAACAATAATCTCAGAAGCCATAACCAAAATAATGCCTGTAATAAACAAAATATGTGCAATCAATGAATGAGATAATTTTTTGGAATGCAAGGTCAATCTTAACCCATTGGTCGCGGTATTGAAAAAAGGTCTATGCAGTAGGATGGCGGGTTTACATTGTCTGGCATGGTGCCATCCGCGTCTATGTCCGACTCTGCCTTGGCAGCAAATCATGTCATCCGCTGCTAATGGGTTAAATAAAAAGATGGAGCTGAATTACCTGATTTTTAGAGAGGATCCTAACTTAATTGCTATTAGTGAACCATAGCTCAAAGATAAAGATAGTCTTAATATACAAAACTTTGAACTAATAAGAAAAGATAGACAAAGTCAGGTGGGTGGGGGGTCAGCTTTTTGTGTTAAAAACAACATACAATTCAATACTCTAAACCTAAGACATAATTTCAATGACAAGATAGAAACCCTAGGCATAAAAATCAGTCACAGAAATAAATGGCTGATTGTATTACTGATCAATAACCCATGTAATAACACAGGACAAAATGTCTTCGAATTTTGTGAAGAATAATCAGACAATCCAAAAATATTGATAGGAGACTTTAATGCTCATCACCCTCTCTGGGACCCCAAATTAAATCCAAAACTTATGAACCAAACAGGCAAAAATCTAGCAGAATTTATTTAAAAAAAAACTTAATTACTTTAACCCCACCTGGACAAACAACTAGAATAGATCCTAGATCTAACAAAAAATCAACATTAGATCTTGCAATAGGATCACCTCAGCTAAGCCACCTCTTCACCCGTTTTCGATGGGGGATAGATTTGCTTACCCAGGCTCCAAGGTGGGTTTTATTTCTGAGCGAGGCAGCTTCAGCAACATACCTTGATTTTTCTCACTCCCTTTTAGTCACTCATTATAGAGCTAGAGCCATTTTTGTGTTTTGTATTTTTGTGGTTTTACCATTTTTAGATGGAGCTTCAGTTGACTAAAATCGTAGTTCAGGGTCCATATCAACTCATTTTTTTCTTTATACTCAACGTGATAGAAGTATTGCTGTGTCAGGGGAGGGCAAAAAATAACTTTATTTTTTCGTATTTGTGTGCTGTCACAAACAAACATTAAACTTATAACAATCCAAAATGAAGATAACATAAAGAGGTAGGGAAGAGGAAGGAAACTTGTGCTTTTGACAGTGAGTGCCACAAGAAAAGGCATCTCTACTGGCACAGGGGCACATTGTAGGTATTGGGCATGGTGTGAGTCACCTTCCTCCTCTTGTTCTGCCTGTACGTCTTTCATCTGCGGTACTTTAGAGCAAGAGATCGGCAACTTGCTATGTGCCATCGCTCTATACAAATAGTGCTTGCTAGAGACAGTAGATGGGTGCTATTCAAGGCTCTCTCTCCTGCTGGTGCTAGAAGGTGGTGCCATCTAGGTTTTTGATGTGAGTTGAAACCCATTTTGCTTAATATTACAGCAGTTATAATAATTATGACTGCAACTGTCAACATCACTCACTCATTACTCATAGCACAATAAAATAAAATAGTTATCCAAAATTCCCAAACGTCATGACGCCCATTGTCAGGCAAGAGCTCCTGCATCATGTATGACAAAAAAACATGTCACCTGTCGATAACGGGTTAATAGAAACAGGACCCAATTTAGGAAGTGATCACTTACCTATCATCATAAAAGATAATACCATCAGAAACTGTATAAGTACAACAAAGGAAATGGTTTTTCAATGAAACAGGCTGGGAAAAATATAGAACAGAACTAAAAGTAGTTGAAGATCAAAACTTAACAAAACTCATTAAAAGAAATATTGGAATAATTAAGAAGACAGGGGAATAATTCTTTGAATTTGGAAACATAACAAACACAAAACAAAACCCAAACAAACCTTGGTGGAACAAGACTTGTAATGAAATAATAAAAAAAGAACAAAGTCTATTTGTGAAGAAAAAGACCTAACTAAAAAAATCAAACAGAATATAAAAGACTAGCAGCAGAAGCTAGAAAAATAATTAATGGGAAAAATATTGTGCAACATTAGACTTCAAAACCACAACCAAAAAAATATCTAACTTTATAAAGAAAATAATGGGTAAAACAATAACAAAAGAATACCCAATAATTTGCCATGATTTGCCAATTTCAGACATTAACCTAATCCCGACAGGCCAGGCGAAAAGTGGCAACCCTCTATGCCGGGCCTATGCAATATCGCCTCAGGGACGTCACACAGGTGTGTCGCCCCGTCATCAGGCACTTTGCTGTGTCACACGGGTGTGACACACCGTCATCATTGGGTTAATACAAAGTTAAATTTATTCAAAAGTGAATTTGAAAAAATCACAAATAAAAATCCTAAACAGCTAATGTCCAGAAAAGAAATAGAAGAAATGTTGAATAACTCAGAATCAACAGAATTAAACAGACCAATAACCATGGACGAGTTAACAAAAACAATCAAATAGACAAAAAACGGAAAGCATATGGCCCTGATGAAATCCCATATGAATTTTACAAAAATGACCTTATAATATATTAAAGCAAATTCTAAAGAAACTAAACAATTACTGGCACTCAGGACAATTCCATAAGGAGTTTAAATCCGCTCTGATAAATCCCATACCTAAACTGGGGAAAGATCCAAAAGAATTAAAATCATACAGATTTATCAGCAGATTATCATGCATGAGCAAAATCTTTGAAAACATCATTACAAAAAGGTTAACATGGCGGATTGAAAGTCATGATAAATCAGACAAAGACCAAACCGGATTTAGACCTAACAAAACAACAGTAGAAGCACTACAAATAATAGAATTACATATAAATGATGGCAAAAAAGAAAAGAAATATGCATTAGTAGCTTGTCTAGACCTTGAGAAAGCCTTCGATTTGGCTAACCATGATGCAATACTAATAAAAGCAAATAATATTGGAATAACAGGTTCATCACTCAAATGGATACACAACTTCTTGCAAAACAAATCATACAAAATAACAATTGGCAATAACAAAACCTCATCAGGTAACATTATATGCGGGGTACCTCAAGGATCTCCCATTAGCCCTATCCTTTTTAACATATTAATGTCAGACTTACCACTGCCATTCAAAATTCACAAAATCATCTACGCAGATGACCTCTCAATAATTTCTATCAAGCAAGATTATAGACATGCAATACACAATTTAGAAAATGGTATAAAAAAAAAAAAAAAATGCACAGAGATATGGGATTTAAAAATCAATATAACAAAAAGTATAATAATGTGTTTCACATACAATAGAATAAGAAGCATACCAAGAATAGAAATAGATAATAAAGAACTAACCTCCACCACAAGCCATGAAATACTGGGGTTAAATTTCAATGCTCCTAAATTGAATTACAAAAAACATAAAGAAAAATTAAAAATTTAAATAATTACAAAACCAATGTAATGAAAAAGTAAAACCCAATATAGATTATGGAATAACAATACATGTACCAACAAACAACACAGAATTGAAAAAACTAGAAACAATTCAAAATGAAGCTTTAACCCTATGATGACGGTGCGTCACACTCGTGTGACACAGCCAAACTCCCGATGCCGGGGCGTCATGCCAGTGTGACAATTTCAATGCAATATTGCAATCGCCTGGCATAGGGGTCTTCGCGTAGCGAGTGCCCCGTCGGGAAAGGGTTAAGAATCGCAACAGGATGTTTCAAATCTACTCCAATAATATGACTACAAAACAGTAACAAATTACTTACCATTGAAACAAAGAATAAAAATTAGTGTCAACATATGATGAAAATATTGGAAAAGCCAATAAATACTCCAATTAAACAAATGACCATAAAAAAACATGGAAAACCACAATCCAACCAAAGACTATAAATCACTTCTTCACAGGGTCCTAAAAACTTGTGTGATAGAAATAACACAAGCAGAACTTTATGCATTAGAAAAAAATATACAATACATACAAAACAATAATTTATCAAAATCAGTAATCTTAACTGACTCAAAAGCTGCATTGCAGCTTAAAAAAATGTAAACTGAAACACTACGAAAACACAATATATAGGATACAAAATTTAATCCTACAATCAATACAGAGAAATCAAAACATAATACTTCAATGGATACCTTCACGTAAAAATATAAAAGGTAACGAGATAGCAGACCCAGCTGCCAAAAAAGCAAAAAATCCCATGACCATACCACA
>BOPN01002624.1:160000-162500 GCA_017312705.2 Penaeus japonicus | reverse complement strand
GTTCAGCTGATGCTAAATCAGGCAGTAAAATATCACCGCAAACATCTATGAGAAAGGTATGTTTATAAAGAGAAATGGATACAATTTCACATTGATAATTACTCTTTAACAGGATAGTTTTTATTGTTGAGATCATTGTTTTTCGTTTATGTATATGATGCCACTGTAATAATAAAAGGACCCATTATATCAAGCTATGATAGCTTGATTAATTATCAATCAGATTTTTCAGATATGCTACCATGGGCACTATTAGTTTTTTTATGGGTGATAGGATCATGGCATTTACTTGTTCTTTCTTTCTTCTTTCTTTCTTTCTTTCTTTCTTTCTTTCTTTTTTTTTTGTTACCACAAAGCGGGTGCCATTGCCACCAGCTTGACACACAAGACAGGTTATATTTCAGGGGAAGGAAATGTCATCCAACATATCTAGAGGTTTTTTGTTTTCTTTCATTCACTGGTTGAGATACTAGTCTTTTTTGTGTTAGTTTTTGTATTTTATTGTATTATGAGCCTTTTATGTGCCATATGAGTCTTTCTCAGTATTGTAATTAACTAGAATTGTAACTAGAGTCCATATCAGCTTATGTCATTTACATTCACACTGATAGAAGTATCACAGTTTTATGAAAGGAAAAAAAAACAACATGAGATGAAGAAGAAGGCGACCTGTGCTTATGACAGTAACTGCCATTGCACAGAGCAGCCATACATTGGAACATTGCAGTCTCTGCACATGGTTTGGTTCACCTTCCTCTCCTCATTCTGCTTGCACACCCTGCAAGCTGGTACTTTAGAGCTGGGGGTTGGCATTTGTTTTGTGTACTTGCTCTCAGAAGTTAGTGCTTTGTCGAGAACCTGGATGGGTGCCATTCGAGGCTTTCTTTCCTTTTGGTGTCAGGTGGGAGTGGAACCATCAATGTTTGGGATTTGAAACTAAACCTATATTTCAGTAATTTTATTAATCATAATGATCATTTCCATAACTGATTGTTAAGAAACATTGAGAGAAAAGAGTATGCTAGGTAAAAAAACAAAGATTTACCTGAGTTAACATGAATACGGGTTGCAGGCTCTTGATATATATATTTTTTTACTTCTGGCATGTTTAATGTTACATGTTTTCAATGGGTTAGATATAGTTTTAGTGTGGACTTTGATATTAGTATTTTGTCAGGTAAATTGGACTGGAATCATATATTGTGTTTTATGCACTACTCTCCTTGGATTTTCATTTTAACAGTTTGTCAGGGAAATTAGACTGACTTCAAGTTTTACTCACTACTTGCCTAATTTTCTTCCTTTTCATGCCACCATTTCACTTACCTCACACAAAAACATTATTAAATAGTCCTGATCAGTACAGTTGCAAGTTGTTATTATTAAACTATCCACATATTTATGTCTACTTAACAGTAATGCTAGTAATAGTGTATGGCTAGTGCAAAGGAAATGCATAGTGGACTATTCAGATGTGTACATGTACCTTGGGACAATTTCATCCTGATGGCCATTCTACTTATCTTGAAAAATTAATCAAATTGTGTAAAGTAAATCCTTATTATATAATTATTTTTTAATCAGACACAAGTACTGGAGATAATTGAAAATTTGGATGAAGATGTTTGGGTGCAATGTGATTCATGCAATAAATGGAGAAAGTGCACAAGAAACGATGACCCATCTACCCTGCCTAAGTCTTGGAGCTGCATTATGAATAAAGGTATGGCTGGTTTTAATTTGCAAGATTAGCTTTATAGAATATTTATCAATAATTTATTAATTTTGTTATATTTTTATTTATGATTTTAAAAATTATTAGTCCCGTTGATCAATACGATATCATAATTGATATAGATGTTTCCATATTCTATATATCAAATGATATCTTTGCTAAGAAATGAAATGATGGTACTTTACAGTCTATATTCTCCTGAGATCTCATCAGACTTTAATCATGTGTCTGGTAATTTATTTTTGAAATTGAAAAGAAATGTCAGAGTTTTGGCTATTCTATCAACATTCTGCCACCCTTATGTGCCAGAATTTAGTTCAGGATGTGTAGCAGTGAAAGGGAGGACATAACTACGTTTCACTTGTTTTCTCTCTTTATATCAATATCTAGGGTTAACTAGCTTCAATGTCACTTAGTTTACCCAGAGAGAGATTTCTTTTCAACCAAGGAATGTTGACCTCCACTATTCTGTTATTTTATTACATTATTACAATAAAACATCTTATACATACAATGATTAACCCATTATTTATATTTATATTATATTTTCTATTAAGTCCATCACAAAACAAGAGTTTGGAAAGCTGTAGCTCTGAAACCAGTGCCATTGTGATCATAATACTTTATGACTTTGAGTGGATTTCAACTGTGAGCAGCTTCCGATGTTGCGTCATGTACACATTGACTCCTGTCTTTTAGGCCTAAGTAGAGCTGTTGTGTGTTTCATGACACAATGGGTTAAATGATATGGGTTGAATGATATAA
>BOPN01002624.1:150000-152500 GCA_017312705.2 Penaeus japonicus | reverse complement strand
GGGCACGATCCTTGATAGAGTTCTCTGTCATGAGTCTGTCAAGAAGAAAAACACATTACTCACCGCCTCTATTGAAGGCTGAGGCGGAGAGGAACATTACAGCAATCACGCCGCTGAATAGTAAAACCTACTTCACGGATGGTTCTGTAGACCCCATTACCCGCACTGCAGGCGCAGGTTTTGCAGCAAGGGGCATAGAGAAAGCTATGCAGGTATCTGACAATGCCTCCTCACTCCAGGCAGAGGCAGTAGCTATTATGGGAGCCCTAGCCCATGCAGCCCAGATGGACGGGCATGTTGTCATACACACAGACTCTAGGGCTGCCATTGACAGTCTGCAACAAAGCACGCCCCTTGATAACGTTTACCTGGTAACCACGATTCTCACCATTGCTCAGAGAATCCTGGATCAGGGAAGACGCATCATCATCAACTGGATCCCAAGCCATGTTGGTATTGAAGGGAATGACGTAGCTGACAGGTTAGCGGAGGAAGGCAAGAAGAAACCCTTGAGTGATCTTGTGGTGCATCCTAGCCGGGAACTGCTAAGGTGTAAAACGATGGTTGCAGGGCAGGTCAGTGCCCTGCAGTGACATAGAGAGGAAGCGAGA
The DNA here is from genome assembly GCA_017312705.2 of Penaeus japonicus. Classification (NCBI taxonomy): domain Eukaryota; kingdom Metazoa; phylum Arthropoda; class Malacostraca; order Decapoda; family Penaeidae; genus Penaeus; species Penaeus japonicus. The sequence continues at coordinate 151,889 of BOPN01002624.1, read as the reverse complement.
ACCTCCCTCTCAGCCAGCTGGTACTCTGACGCCACAGGTTATGAGTAGCTGATAATCTCTCCTAGAATATCAAGGTGTGCTGAAGTCAGTCTGCACAGACTGAGAATAGGCTACCCTTGTGCGTGGCAAATCATCCCCACTATTGGGCAAGATGAGCGACGCTGTGAGCATTGTGGTGCACCGGACGCCAAATTAGAGCACTACCTGATGGAATGCGAGCACACTCGCTTCCTCAGGCAGGGCCCAGAGACGACAGCCGCCGGGCTGGTTAGATGGGTATGCCTGTCACTTGCCCCCTGGCAACTGGAGCGCCTACAGGTTATCCGATCGCCACGGTAAAAGTTCAGTTATGATGATCAGATGAGTCAGCACTTATAGCCAATAGAGACCGGGCTACCCCATCCACACAACCCGGGCGAAGCGACGTCTTCACAAAATCTCTCTGAACTGAGCTGAATTGAATTCAGCGATGATGATCAGATAAGATTAGATAAGATGAGTCAGCACTCATAGCTGGCAGAGGCCGGGCCGCCTTGTGCATATAGCCCGGGCGAAGCGACGTCTTCGCAAATCTGTCTGAACTGAACTGAACTGAACACATATACTGTACACACATCACGCACACGCACATGCACACCCTCATGCCCATGCCCACACCCACTCCTACGCACACACATGCACACACGCACACTAACACTCACTTTTACTCACATTCACACTCCCACTCCCATGCACAAACATGCACAAAAGCGCACACATGCACACACACAAACACACAAACATAAACAAACAGGCACGCACACAGACACGCAGAAACATGCACACGCAAAAACATGTACACACGCACGCACACACTCACACGCACAAACATAAATGTGCACACATGCAAACACACAAATATACACAAACTTGCACACACACACAAACACACACACGCACATACACTCATACACACACACACGCACACACACAGACACACACAGACACACAGAAACATGCACACGCAAAAACACGCACACGCAAATACACGTACATGCACACATGCAAACATGCAAGCACGCAAACACACAAACACACATACATACATACACACAAACTTATATATAAAATCTGTACTACTACACTGTATATATATATGTGTGTGTGTGTGTGTGTGTGTGTGTGTGTGTGTGTGTGTGTGTGTGTGTGTGTGTGTGTGTGTGTGTGTGTGTGTGTAATGTTAAACATTTCTACTTAGCCGACTACTGAAAGTACCTGTATTGATGCTGGTCTCCACAGATAATGGTGGCACCATTAGCTGTACTTGATTGACTTTTGAGTTCATTCTCTCCTTTGCAATGATGATGACTCGTTTGGGCAATCACATGAGTTGCTCCCCAGCCCTTAGATGTGAAATAGTCCCACAGATACTCCTTCAGTATATCTGCAACCTTGTTTTTTTCTTGTTCCCCTCCTTCCTATTATAGTAGTTATCCCAGGGTTTTGCATCAACTCTAGGACAAAGAAAGAGGAATTTGATGGATGAAAGACTGATAGTCTGGTGGAGGTATCTCTCTCCCTTCATGAAATGTTTACACTCTTGTTTTATAGTTTTAGGATCAAGCTGGTTTCCCCAGGTTAGTGTGAGTGAGGAGGAAAGGGTAGTAGGGACTAAGTGAGTGAGTGGCTTGCTTTGTTTTCCGTTGCCTAGATAAGACATATCAAGCAGCCTCACCTATATAAAATTTCACTCAGGCAACTTTTACTTGCCAAACCTTTATGGACAGAAAAATACAGTAATCCTTCTGTCAGATTCCCCGACGTAATTTTTGTAGTCTTGGAAAAAATGAAGGATTATTTTTTTTTTTTTTGAATTTTTGACTTGAGTCGGAAACAATCAGCTCCTATAA
>BOPN01002624.1:132500-137500 GCA_017312705.2 Penaeus japonicus | reverse complement strand
TAGATATCAGTGAAGCCTGTGCTGCTGCAGCACATGAGCCAATTCTCATAGGGGGGGATTTTAATGCCCACCACCCCATCCTGGCTCCCACTCAGAGACGTAATGTGGCAGGCTGCCACATAGCCGAGGTGCTAGAGTCATGCCCAAGTTGCTCGTCTCAACAGCAAGAAAGAAAGGGCCCTACGACGTTAGCGGGGGGGGTGCCGGCCTCACCTTTGTCACTGCAGCCCTGGTCGAGAGAATTAGTTGGTCTGTGGACAACACTGCTATGAGTGATCATTATGGGATAGTCACCACCATCTTGGATGCTGGCCTGGCACCCATGCCCAAGCACAATCCTCGATGGAAGGTGGAAAGAGCCAACTGGAAAGCCTTCCAGGAGGCTCTGGCCAAGTGCCTCAGAACCAGTGACTCCTCACTTAATGATAATGTGGATATACTTGAGGTACTACAATGATGAGATTAAGGAGGTCAACCACAGAATCAATATGTGCAGAAGACACTTCCACAGACAGAGAACTCCCGAGAACCATGTTCTTCTGAGAGAGGCTCTCAGGGATGCTCAGGAAACTGCTAAGAGGTTAAAGCAAGAAAAGTGGCTGGAGTGGTGTGAGTCCTTTGACCACCAAACCTCCCTTTCAGAACTGTGGAACCGTATCAGACGGGCCACAAATCGCTCAGCCCCCCAAAAGACCCACAATGATCCACAGTCGGAGGCGGAAAGACTGGCACTCGAGTTCTCTGCTAGGACAAGTAGCGTCTGTCTACCAGCACAGCTGAGGGCATGCCAAGAAGAACTGCTCCCAGGCAGGTATGCCCTCATCAGAAAAAAGGCGGTCGAGCCTGATGATACAGATGTCATGTTCTCTCTGAGGGAATTACGGCGGACATACAAAACCAGTTCCCGGTCAGCCCCGGGTTGCGATGGGATCTCCCACCCCATCATTTCCTACCTAGGACATGAAGGCGAGCTTGCACTTTTGCATCTCATCAAGTCCTGGGAAACTTCCTTGCTGCCACAGTGATGGAAGAGGGCTGATATAATTCCCGTCTCCAAACCAAAGGAGCCGGGACAGTACCGCCCCATCTACCTGCTCAGCTGCCTGGGAAAGACAGCAGAGAAAATGGTACTGAATCGGCTCCAATGGAAGCTGGGACCTCCACATGAACACCTACACGGGTTCACAAGGGGCAAGAGCACTACCCACAGCATGGCCACCTTACTGAGCACTGTCAGCAACAGCAGCGCTGTCATTGTCTTCCTTGACTTGGAGAAGGCTTTTGAACTGGCAAACCCGCTCGCCATTCAGGAGATCCTGATCCGCAAGGGAATCAAAGGCAGACTGCTTGTTTGGATTGGCGATTATTTTTGGAACAGAACTCCCAGAGTGAAGTTCCAAGGTCACCTTTCCAGGCATTTGCCTCTGGAGAATGGCACCCCTCAAGGAGGGGTCCTTAGCCAGGCTCTGTTTAACACCCTCACGTTAAACATTCTCAACATTCCACTCCCAGCGGGGTGCAAGATCATTTCATATGCAGATGATCTAGCAATTATCTCCACTGGGAGAAGAAATGTGAATCCAGTCAGAAAGGCCCAGCGTTGTCTGGACCTAATATCTTAAAAGATGAAGTCAGCAAAATTGAATGTACCAACAGAGTACAGCTCACCCAGCGGTTGATAGAGGTTTGGCACAGAAATCCAGATATCAGGAACAAAGCACAAGACTACATTAGAAGCATGCCAAGACGTGTTAATGCAGTTATTAGAGCCAAAGGAGGTCCCACAAAATACTGAGATGATGTAATGTATAAAAGGAAAAAACAATAAAACATATTTCCTGTCTAAAAATTTCCATCTGTCAATAAAAATGTAGATTAATCAGTTGAATGGCCAGGGGGTGTCTATTATATATGTATGCATATATATATATATATATATATAATATATATATATATATATATACTCTTTATAATATAATATATAATAATAATATAATGGTAATATAATATATGTATATTATAATAATATAATAATAATAATAATAATAATAATATTAATAATAATAATAATATATATATATATATATATAATATATATATATATATATTAATATATATATATATATTATATATTATATATATATAAATATATATATTTATATATATATATATATATATATATATATATATATATATATATATATATATATAATAATAATATATATATATATATATATACATACATATATACATATATATATATATAATATATATAATATATAATATAATATAATATATATATATGTAATAATAATAATGGTAATAATAATAATAATAATAATAATAATAATAATAATATAATAATAATAATAATAATAATAATAATAATAATAATAATAATAATAATAATAATAATAATAATAATAATAATAATGTATTATAATAATAATATAATACATACATATATATATATATATATATATATATAATAATATAATAATGATAATAATAATAATAATAGTAATAATAATATAATAATATGTAATAATATATGCATATGTAATAATATTTAATAACAATAATATAATAATAATAATAATATAATAATAATAATAATAATTATATATATATATATATATAATAATAATAATAATAATAATAATAATAATAATAATAATAATAATAATAATAATATATAATAATAATAATAATAATAATAATAATATAAATATATATTAATAATAATAATAATAATAATAATAAAATATATATATATATATATATTTACATGGAATTAATGTAATAATAATACATATTATTATTATTGCAGACAGAGATAAATTTGCTTGCCCAGCCTCCAGGATAGGTTTTATTTTAGAGAGAGACTGCTTGAAGCAATATAATATGAATCATCCCACTCTTTCAGTCATTCATTGTAAAACTAAAGCGGTTTTTGTGTTTTATTTTTTGTGTGTTTTATTGAGTTTAGAGACATATGTGCCATATGACAGGCTCTATCAGTGTTGCTGTCGACTAAAATTGTAGTATATTATCCATATTAGCTCATTATTTTCTTTATACTCAATGTGATAAAATATTGTTTTATGGGAGGACAAGAGAGCAACTTTATTTTTTTCGTATTTTGTGCTGTCATGAGCGAATGCGAAACACATAACCACCTACAATAAAGATAACAAGAAGAGGTAGGAAAGAGGAATGAAACCTGTGCTTGTGACTGTGAGTGCCACAGTGAAAGGCATCCATATTGGCACAGGAGCACATTTTAGACACTGGGTATGGTTTGAGTCACCTTCCTCTTCTCATTCTGCCTGCACATCCTTCATCAGCGATAATTTAGAGCAAGGGTTCATCAACTTAGTGTGTGCCATCGCTCTATAGAGACCGTGCTTGCTAGAGACTGTGGATGGGTGCCATACAAGGCTCTCTCTCCTGCTGGTGCTAGGAAAAAGTGGTGCCATCTAGGTTTTGGACGTTAAGCTAGCACGATATTATGGTAATTATAGTAATTATGACTGCAGTAGCCATCATCACACATTCCTTTTTCATAGCAAAATAAAACAGCACAGTGATCCAAAATCCCCGAACGTCATGTTGCCCGTCGTCAGGCCAAAGCTCCTACGTCATGTATGTCATGACACCTGTACACAAGTGATGCATTTGAATTTCTTCTTACCTCCATGGGAATTGTTGCTCCACCACACATGGGGTCTACCACTACTTCACCAGGTTTTGGGGCAGCTAAACGCACCATGTTGTAACACAATGTAGCACGGAGATTTGTCCGCCCAAAACTGGTTAAATTTCTCTTGAAAAGAGCCTCCCGTGTGAGTGCTAATGCTACATAAACAAATTCTGTTAGAAGTATATTATATACCAAAGTAGGTCTCCATTACCAAAATATACCTATATCATTAGTGAGCTCAAACAAAGTTTCAAATACTATTGTGATTCTAACTCAGTTTTAGGAGCCTGAATGTAAAAGTACCCATCAAATCATTCCAAGCCCCATTCTCAATTATTATCATATTCCTCTATTACCTTTCATTTGCCCTTACCATACCATGCACACACCCGTAAAATTATTTCACTGCAAATGTATTTTGTATACATGTGTTCCCTGTGGGGTATTCAGCCTTTTGACTGTAACTTGACATATGTCAAAAATTTGATAACTACCACCCTCCTCCATCCAGCCTATGGGGAGCATATAAATAAATGCTAATAATTACATGTGATAAAATGTACAGCCACATGATATTACTGCCTCATCATATACAGAATGCTTTCAGGGCCATGTGGGGTGGATGAAAACGTGTTTACAAATTTGAATCAGATGTCCCTCATCATATGAGTTAGTTTTTTGCACTGTAATACAGTTTTGCAACACTATGGGATGGATGGAGGGATTATTCATCTGTTTTGGCAATAAGCACTGGCTTCTGCAGAGTTTGCAGCAGCCACAGATGTCCTATATTCAATAGAGATGGGATAAGCCCTCAGTTTCCTAGTGTGTTGCTAGTGTCTAAAATGCACAGAAAGTCTGCCAGGATCTCCAAGAGGAGGAAGATGCCATAAGCAAATGATTAAGAACCTGGAGTTCATAAGGAATAGAAAGTGGTAAACAAAACTTTGGAGTAGTTTTTCTCATTGTCACATTTTTCCTTTACTCAAAAATGAATTCAGTTCATACCAATTGAGGGATTTTTTCCATGTCTTTTCTAATATCATTACATAGGCTTCAAATATCTGGTTTCACCATTTCTAATTAAGCAAAAAAAAAAAGTCCATATTTCCTTGAGTATGTCCTGAACAAAATAACAAAATCTGGTTTGAAAAAAAAAAAAAACATTGTTTAATGAACAAATCCTGATTTTTCAGATATATAAATCATAATTTGCATTTTTCCTCTCATCTTTAAGTTACTAAGTCACTTTTGAAATCATTCTTAGTTACAATTAATTCTTACTTTCAAAATGAAA
>BOPN01002624.1:107500-112500 GCA_017312705.2 Penaeus japonicus | reverse complement strand
TCGTAAAAAGCCTCCTTCAGCATTTCCAATTGTTGACTTTCCCTGTCCTTCTGATCATAAATATACATGTTTTTTATTGATCTGATATTTAGCTTGCCTTTGTTTGAATTCCTTGCAAACAGCATGGGCATGGACTTTCTTGTCTTGTTCATTTTGAAAGCATTTCAGAGATGGCCTATTTTGATAATGTGCCAGGTACAAATCATCACTGGTCTGCAGTTTATCATCTATAAAGTCATATGACTTGGAGAGCACATAGATATTTGTTTCAGAGTAACATGAACGTAATTTACTATAGTCATATAAAATCTTTCCCCTATGAAATCTTTTTAAAACTCCAAAAGGATTATCACAATCTTTAACACACATTTTTCTTGGATTCCCTGCTTTGCCATCTAATACAATACTATTTACTTCACTTTCATTTTTCCTCTTCTTCGAGTTCACGTAACTATGAGGTGGTTCATAAGTGGGATCATCTCTCTCCCTCAACCTGCTTCCTCTTACTCTGCCACCTCTCTTCCCGCGGGCTCGACCTCTTCCACTGGAGCCAGCGTTTCTACCCTTTCTCAATATTCGTGGTCCCAAGTGGCGCTCTCTTTCTACCCATGACAATTTCTGTCTTTCTTTCAAGAAATCTAAACACACTATACAATTCCTAGCAACACATTTAATGGACATGTTCACGAAAATGTCCTCAGACGAAGAGCCAAGGCCTGAGCACGTAAAGTCTGTAGGTCAAGAACACTAAAATAGCCTCTGTGTACTGCTTGTGGAGGTATATTCAATCTGCTTAGAATGGGTTCTGGGATATCTGGAAAGTTTATTCTCAATTCATCTCTTAAAACGGACTGAATTTTTATGTACCAAGTCTGGGTGAGGCTTTCTCTTCAAAATATTTTGTTGGAGAGACTGTACAAACTCAGATTTCAGTCTGGGCTCATCCACATATGGTCTTTTTGAAGAAAGTTCCATGCATGAATTCTTGGGTATAGTTGTTGCAACCTGGCTTTATTTAGTGGTGACAAATATTTTCACTGGATGAAGAATTTAAAGTAACATGTCCAAGAGGAACTTTGACAGGTGGACTAGATGAAACACTTGTCTGGCTGATCTTGGGAGCAATTGGATGCATATGACTTGACCAGGATGACTGTAGCTTGCTGCTAGTTTGGTTTTGCCATTTACTGTTGTTCAAAAATGCTTGTGGTACAGGAGGGCTAGAAACCCCAGTGACAACAGGTGTGTTGTATGCATTTTTTGTGTGTGTGATAGTTGGTACCACTACATAGAGTGGTTCAACTGAAGTAACTGTACTCAAAGAAACTTGTAATACAGCTTTTGTCCTTGAAACCTTGAAACTAATGAGTTTGGAACAACATTGGTGTTCCATTTTGAGAGTGCAATGTGCTTGTTTCCTTCTCTGGTACATATGGTAGTAGTGTGCATACTTGTGGGTGAGTTAACATAGGGTTTTTCTTATCAATTGTTTTATTGTACTGAGAGGGAAGAATTGGAGTGAGTTTGGCAATACATCCTGGACTTGATACTGGGAAAAAGGAAGTGATACTTGTCGGAGTATTTGTTGGGATTGTGACACTAAGGCCTGTTCATCCAACTGGCAGGACAAAGCTGCTGGATTCAAATACTTCAACTGAATCTACATTTGTCCCTAGAGGGGCCTGAGGAACCAGGTTATTTTCAAGTACACATCTGTTACTAACTTCTTTTTGCTGGTGATGTAATATCTGCCCTTGTGATAAATCCAAATTTATCAGGATTAAAATCCTCCCTTTGAGGCCACACACCTGTGCCATCTTGATTTTCCAGCCTTCTCTCCTTATCAAGAACAAAGCGAAGTGTCCTTAGCCGTTTCTGAGAAACATTTTCAACCACCTGTCCCCTGACAATACATTTAATTGGTTTTCCTGTAGACTGATCTGAAAGAAGCATTTCCTTTGAATCTTTTCCTTTAGTATTGTTTTTAATGAGATTTTTGACCTGCAGAATGTACTTTGAAAATTGTGGACTTTGCAGCCTTCTTTTCTGGAGAAATCAGCTGAGCTGAAGAATCACCTAATGACACTGCAGGTATTATGTCTTCCTGCTTATCATAAAATGGATTGCTGCTGCCAGCTATGAGCACATCTCTTTCTCCATCTAGTTCATTAAAGAAATTATCTAATCTTTCATCAGCAGTATTACTGTCCTCAGCTGCTAACATGAAATCATTTGGAGTACTAGTATCTTTTATACTAGTATTTGGATTAATAATTCCTATTCTCAATATCATACATAAAAGACCTAAAAGGGTATCAAACTCATTCATATTACAAGATGCATTTGAAAAAACCTAAATAGCAAGGCTTACTGGACAATTTATGTGTAACATTAGATGAAACTTCTCCAAGTTCACTGCATTTGCTAGCTTTAACAGAAAATTCTGAATTCATCACATTGGCTTCAGCTGCAACGCTTGTGATCCTGAAACACCTATTTCTTGAGGACTTGGAAGGAGGGACCTTCCATCGTGTAAGGAGAAACTGGGCTTGAGGGAGTGCTATTGTCAAAGATAGAATCAATATCTGAAGTATGATCCACAAAAGTAGCTGTTTCTACCTGTTCTGATGATAATACCAAACTCTCCATGGATGTCTGTCTGGACGTTCCACTCAACCTCTGGTCTCATAGAACCTTCGTTTCAAGTTTTGGTTACAGGGACTTTGTGGTTGTGAGTCATCAGCATGAATTTCAAACTTATCTGTGCAAAATTTATCACCTTCATTCTGTATAAAACCCTCATATATCAGATGAGATGCATTCTTTGCTTTTCTTTTCTCCATTATATGCTTAGCACCTGGAATATCCTGCCGAGCCAAATTCCATTCATCAACAGCTGTTACATTATCAATTTCACCCACTAGCTCTGGCATTTTGCTTACATTTACCAAATCACTACTAGTTCTGTCTTCAGAGCAGTGTATGTAGTTAGTGTTTATTTGCAGAGGAGATATTGATGGCTTTGGCCTTTGCATTGTCCATACTACATCACTGACACCACCTGTGCTGCTACTTCCATTGACAAGTACAGATTGATTTTTCAAAGTTTCTTTTACTTCTGTTAGAGTATTCTTTGCTTCTAAGCCTTGTAAAGCATTACTTTGACTGGTCTGTGGGAGAACTGATGAGATCAATTCTAGATCCAACTCACAACTTTTTTGCTGAGTAAATGATTAGACAAAGAATTACCTCCTATGGGTTTAGAAGGTTGAAGAATCTCTGCATCAGATGGCATACCAAAGCCAAACTGAATATTTGAAAATATATAAGGGCTTCCAGATGTTTCATTCATGAATATATAGTCCATTTTTCCTTGTTCTTTTAAATGCTGTCTGCTCTGATTAGTAACAAATATTGTTTCATGGCATTCTTCACTCTCTAAAGGTATGTACCCAGGTTATCGAATCTCTGCATTATGGAAATGAAGAATAAAATTGATTTTGAAAGAATATGATTTAACAATATGATAATAATGCTGAAAATAAGAGCAATAATAACATGATAATAATGCCACAAATAACAGCAATAACATTAATAATAATAAAATTGAACAAACCTGTTGCAGGATACTCTAAACTTTGGTCCTGATTCACAGTAACCACGTGTATGAGTAACTTTATTATTCCCTTCAACATTATCTGGTGAGGATTAAAAAAAAAATGAAAATAAATACTATTTTAAAGGTAACTTTACAAAAAAATTATATTCTATGTTGATGAATTTTCTTCAAATTATTTTCAAGGATTAATACATGAAATTATCATGATACTTTATAAAATAATAGGATCTCTGATGATTGTTCATATGAAGAACAGGTAATGGTAATGGTAATGATATGACAACCCTATAATTGACAATAACAGATTTTTACCAATGTCCTCTTGCTGCTGAACTTTATCATCCTTTTCTAAGGCTTCTTCATCCAGCTTTAGGTGTTTGGGCAGAAGAGCTCTGGGAATGTTATTTACTATTTGGGATGTTGACTTCATCATCTTTAGGTCAATGTCTGGCCTGGGCTCACAGAAGTCCCCTGCCAATATTTTCTCTTCTTTGATTGGTTCGTCTTCATAGCCAATGGTCTTCCTCCAAACTTCCATGCCTTTCTTCCAATCAGGTTTCTCTGCTAGCATGTACAGTTGCTCAAAGCATTTTTCCTGAATACATACTGGTGAATTAACATGACAGTGTTACAAAGCAGAGAAGGATTGTACAATATGTATTGGCATCACCATAGTTATAAAGAGGGCAGTCATCAGTCTTCTTACCCTTTCTGATGGAAAACGGAAGTTCTTCACCATACTCAGAACAATATTCACATTGTCAATACTTCTAAGTTTCAGTACCTGAGAGGAGGAAAATACTGAGCATAAAATCATCATCTTGACTTTTTTCAAATACATTCGCACAAACACGCAAAATTTGTAAATAAAGGTATTTGATATTTTCATCAACTACCTACAAGAAATGTTACTAACCTCAGGAACTTGCTCTGGATTCACATCTATGAACAATCGCCCTCGTGCCACAACACAATTTGCCCCTAGCTTCTCTTTGCATTCCTCACATGCTACCTAAAGGATAATGATATAAGAGATATTATCAAGACTATGATCTTCAATAAAATAAAAACTTTCACCCTTGTCATTGGTGATAAGTGCAGTCTTTAAAAGTTTTAACTATCCCATCACATAATTGAAATGCTAACAAGCTCTGGTAGCTGTTATAATGGCTGTTTAAGTAGATAAATGTAAACAAACTAAAATGATTGTCAGCAACACCTGCTGACAACCTGGCAAACTAAAAGATATTTGACCTTTCCAGTTTTGGCTAAGTTTCCCAATTGCTTACAATATGATTTGTTTAACCCATTGCGGGTGGGGCGCCTAATGACACTAGCATCACCAGCTAAAAATTAGAGGGACGGGAAAAGGGTTTTCTCC
>BOPN01002624.1:82500-92500 GCA_017312705.2 Penaeus japonicus | reverse complement strand
AGACTTCAGTTCTGATGTCAAAATCATAGATTTAGGCCCTGGCAGTTTGTCAATATGGACATATACATAGGTTCTATGTGGTGCAGAATAGACGTTTGGTTTCTGAGATAATAAGAGCATTAATGCTCCCACATTTAAACTAAGGATGGTCTGGGCAGTTTTGGCTTTCCATTCTAAGTTGGAGTGTGTGGAGATTGGAATATCGAGGCCGAGCAAACCTGACTCTGTGACTGATCTCATTTGCCAAAGCTTGGGAAATCTGTGGTTTGGGTAGAAGCTGCAAGATTCTAGTACCAAGAACGATATTAATTTGGGTAACACGACTGTAGATTGTGGGGAGATCTAATTCTTTCCTCATGGCCAGAACTTTGGCTGTTGTTGGGCAACCAAGTATAATTCTCATAGCCTTGTTCTGTAGAACTTCAAGGGGTTTGAGGGCATTTTGAGGTAACAGACTAAGAACCGGACTCGCATAGTCAATCACGAACCGAACCAAGGTAATATACATCAACCTCAAGACTCTGAGGAAGGCACCAACGTATCTGTTACATATAAATTGTAATGTTCTTAAACGTTCCAAGCAACGTTCTTTGATATCGTGAATAATTTCCTGGGTGAAACAAGAATTGCGTGACATGAGGTGTGGAACAATCACCAGAACACCAAGATACCTGTAGGAGTCAGTCTTTGCAATAACTTGTCCACCTAAGCTTGATATATAGGGCAGTTGACGAGGTCTTTTTGCTGAATCTCCTGAGTACATATTCCCCCGTATCACAGACTTGGATGAGGATATCATCTGCATATAAAATGATATTACATAGGTCTCCTAACTCATTGTTCAGTTTGCAGATAGAGTGCATAAGTATGTTAAATAGTGTAGGGGACAATACTCCCCCTTGTGGGGTACCTAACTCTAGTTTACCGAAAGCACTAAAGGTACCTTGGTACCACACTTTAACTTTCCTTGTAGATAAATAGTCCTTTATCCATAGCAGTAGCTTTCCCTTAACTCCCAGGAGAGCTAATTCATGGAGAATTACTGTTGGAGAAGCCCTGACACTGATTTAAAGTCTATGAAGTATGAAGACTGTGATTTGCTTCCATTTAGGTACTCAGCTAAACACATTTGTGTTCCTTTCCCTTTCTGGAAACCAAAGATAGATGGATGAATTTGGTCTTTGGTCTGATAAAGAAGACGAGTGAGAAGGATTCTTTCACAGGTTTTGGAGAGACAGGATGTTAGTGAGATTGGTCGAAATTCGTCTGGGCGTCCTGGTTTTGGAATGGGAATGATGGTTGCCTGTTTCCAGGAGGTAGGCAGAGTGCCTGTAGCATAGATTAAGTTGAAGAAGTCTAGAGGATTTCTTCCACTTTTGCCTGTACCTTAGCAAGGATCCAGGTAATATCATATGTAATGCCATCGTCCCCAGGTGCAGTGGATTTCCCAGTCTTAATTGCTGCAAGAAGTTCGTCAGTTGTAAATGGTATGTCAGCATCATCTGTTAATTGACACTGATAATCAATTTCATTTTTGTGTTTTAAATTGGAAGAGCACCTGCGTATGGATAATGGAAGATTATCAAGAGAAGAATCCTCACACCATTTGTTAAGAAGAGATGAAGCTACTGTTTCTGGATGAGGATGAGGTGTTGCATTGTATGAGTTAGCTTTAATCTTATTGATGTCCTTCCACACATTACTCATGGGAGTTGTAGAGTCAATTGATTCTGCCCAGGCATACAAACTCTCTTCTCGCTTTTGAGTAATTATTTCGTTCAGCTTTCTACTAAAGAAAACAAGGTCCTTAGCTAGGTAGGGGTTGCTTCCTAAATGTTTTAGCTGACTCACAGTTGATCGTATTATTTTTTTAAGAAGCTTAATCTCAGAGTCTTTGTTTAGATGTCGTGGACGTTTGACTCTGGAGGTTGGAGACCTATGTATGGTGTTTTTTTTGGGGTGAAGTTGATTAATGATATTGCCAACTTGCTGACAGAGTGTATCATTAAAATGATCGAGATTGATAGGAGCAAAGTCCTCATATCAACAGGCAATCCTTTCAATGAATTGGTCATGATATTTAGTGGCAATATGATATCGTGGCTGGGGTGGGTCTCTTTTACATAATGGTAGGGTTATACTTAATGCCCAGTGATCGGTGATTAAGAATGGGATAACCTCTGTAGTGCTTGGTAAATAATGCTGATTGTACAAGACTACATAATCTAATTTGCCCCCTAGAAAATGAGTCTTTTTTAAAGGGCGGCTCACCCTCTGACACAAAAAAAATAATAAAAAAAGTATAAGGTCTTTGAACTTGAAACTTTCAGGGTATAGCCAAATTATGAATGTCGACTTTAGGTTAGCAAGAAAATGTGGTATGTCATTCCGGCCTACGTTAAGACGTCATAACGTTTTTACGTCACAGCTTCCTGTGATGTTATTTTTTTGTCGTAGAGACACCTGCTTCTACATGGAAATACTCAAATACGATACGAAGAGCGTGTAATTTAGTTTTTTATTTTAATTTGCAATACGTAATAAGTTATCGAGGCCGTAAGAAGCATGTTTGCGCGACGTTGTAGTGAATAATCTCCCGATTGGAAAACGGGATGTCTTTAAGGGGATCCCAAGCTATTCGTGGCAGGGCTGGACGCTTGGAATTTCTACCCATGGCCACCAGGGACCAGCACCGGGACATTGCAACGTTTCTAAAGCATGATGCTTGCAACAAACAATAAAACGTGATGTCTGTGTTTTAACTTTCCCGTCTTTTTATTCTCTTATTTTTATTGTATTTTGTTAATTTTAAAAACATGGGAGCCAAGGAGGTCTCACTCCTCTTAAAGATCATAACTGCTTGTTGCCGCCGTCAAGACGTTGAGGGAGATGTCCGGAGAGGAACAAGGGACTCAAGCTCGCACGGCCAAAGCTACTGGTACTCTCTCTCCTCATCCAGACGGGCAGTTTGCTTATAGCAGTGAGGTTTTCTTTCCATAAGCCTTGACGGAAGACTGCCGGGTAAGAGGACCTCCTGCTATAAATTGATATAGAGAGAGGCCGTAGCCGAGCCTTTATTCTTTATTGTATCTGTGTTACAAAGTGGTAATCAATTGACGGTACGAGAGACACATTGTAAGATAAGTAGTGTGCCCCAGTTGTATGTGCAGGTTTTGTTATATTCTCGTCATGTATGTATATATATCCATGCCGATGAATTAAATATCAGTTTTCTATATTTGTTTCTTTTATGATTACATGTCTTTAGTAAAAGAGTTGTGCCCAGGCTCTTTTGTGTATGTACGGGAAGTAACACTTTCAACAAAATTCACGAGCAACATTTATCCCAGACCCACCGTGCCTTCGGAGAGTGCTTACCGCTCGGCCCACTCCGTCGGCAATCTATTACAAAGTACAAAGATTAATCATGGCAAGCTCCATAAGAAATGAACTTGCAACTTACTTGAATTTTAAGTCAATGATCACTACAACCTCGCGCCGATCGCAATTATTTCTTCAATATAATTTCCTAACACTCAAGTTTTTCACTTTATCGAAAAAAACGAAATTACACGATGAAGGGACAACCAATATGTATCAACACGAACGTTTACAAGAAGTTTTAATTGTTTTTAAATGTTTGAGAATTTTTTGAGTGTCAAAATTTTTAGTTTTGAGATACAGGCATTTAAAGATTTCAGTACAATGTAACGTAGCTATTTATTTCATGATTGGCATTGCTTTCACACACAAAGCTCTCTGGTTCATATTGACACTATACACAACGAATCAACTTGTAATTCTAATATATAGTGCATAAAAAAAGAAGAAAAACACTTCCGACCCACCATGCTGTCGTGTCCAGAAGTGCCTTGTTCAGCATCTTTTTTTTCGCTTTTACCGGCGAAATGCCTCACTGCTGGGGTGTCTTCCCACTATCAAATCCTTGGAGAGGGGCTTTGTTTTTCCAGCAATGAGTGCCTTCCCTCTCCTCATTGACAATGCTCACCAAACAGGTGTACTACAGGTCCACCGCCGCAATCCCGGGCCCATATGTTTCACCTTCGGCTGCTTTCTTCTCTACCTCCTTTGCAATTTCAAAATATGTCTTCTCAGATAGTGGATTCATGTTGAAATTAGCACAGAAATCAAGCACTCCATGATAACCACTAGATGGCAAGGCGGCTTTCACTATTTTAGTGTGCAAGTCATAACGATTAGTTTCTACATTCATGACTTCACTAGATCTTTTCACTCCACCACGTGAGGTACACATCTCTTCCTTA
Source organism: Penaeus japonicus (assembly GCA_017312705.2). Classification (NCBI taxonomy): domain Eukaryota; kingdom Metazoa; phylum Arthropoda; class Malacostraca; order Decapoda; family Penaeidae; genus Penaeus; species Penaeus japonicus. The sequence continues at coordinate 88,214 of BOPN01002624.1, read as the reverse complement.
GTGTTGCACTGACCACACTTGGCAACAAAAAACTTTGTCATGCCTTCAGCACGACCTTCCTTCACTAACATTTTGTTCCCGCACGCACAACGGGCAAATGAACGCACCCACTCCAGCAGCTTGTCTTTATCAAGCAACAAAAACTCTCCCCCAGTGTCAGCTTCAGTGGCTTCGATGTTCATGCTGGCACTAAGATCTAACTTCAGCTTGGATCGTGTGGTACGTGAGGGTTCAGGACTAGGAGAAGTAGTGTTAGTAGAAGCAACAGGAGGCGTAATTTCGGACGCGGAAGTAGTGAGGGCGGCGGTCGTGTCGGTGGCTGCCGCATGGTCAGCTAGCGATACTCTCCGCTCTGCAGCCTTCTTCTTCCTAATTTCCCACATTTTTGAAAGCTTTTGCCTTGGTGTAAGTGGCATGGTGATCTTCTGTTGATGTTGGAAAGGGTAGCAACAAGAAATAATACCGCTAATATGAACCAACGGTGTTTATTAGCATGGGAAGCCAAGAGCTGCAGCATGCATGCTGTGTGTGAGAGGAGAGCCGACAGAGTGGCGGGTGAGGTGATTGTTGCTGCTAAATGTATCTAGAATTACTCAGATGGAAACAGAGGAAAACAAGGAAAAATGAGCGCAATATACAGAAGCACATGGGCCATACTCACGCACGCCCTTTAATTGGTTACGCCCCTCGGACCTTTAAACGCCACGTGCGCGGTGTAGAAGCTTCGCGGGATTTAAATTCGTGTTCCTATATGTTGCTACATATATGTACTTTTAATCCTCTCAAATATAAATTTCGATTTTTTTCATATATTTCGACTACTGTATATCAGAGGGTGAGCTTAAGGGACATAATAGATGTACAGGGTCATTTGTGTGTTGAAGATAATCATAATATACCTTACCGTTTTTGCCAATGGTGCTACCCTCAGAGCCAAGGAGAGGATGGCGAGCATTAAAATCTCCACATAATAACACAGTATCATTATGTATCATATTGTCAGGAGGTTTAGGTACCTCTTCACTATCATGCGGGTTATATACATTAATAATAATGATAGTTTTGCCATCAAGAAATAATCTAACACCGAGATATTCAGCAAATGTGTCACGCTTGTCATTGATCACTTTGGATGGTATGGAGTTCTTAATATATATGCCAAGCCCTCTTGTAGAGGGATTAACCATATTAGGTTTGTCATAATAAGTGTATCCCGCAATTTTTGCATACCGAGCACTAGTTCTGACTTCTTGAAGGCAACATACATCAACATCCTCAGCGTGGAGATATTGAGAGAGTTGCCTTGCGTTTCTGCAGACTGTTAATGTTCCAAGTAATACATTTCAAATAATTACTTGGAGCCATCGGTCGTTATTTGATAATTTCCAAGGTCCTTTATCGGATGTAAATCGACGGGCGGTGTGGGCTGTTGTCGCTCCAGGAGGGTGAACATCCTTTCCTGGAATTTAGATTGTTGGACCATTTGTTGTTGCATCATGAACATCATCTGGCCCTGCTGGGTCATCATCAGTTCCATCTGCTTAATCAGCGTGTACAGCAGTTCCTTTATTTCACTCTTGGACTCTTGTTTATCCCGTTGCATTGCGGGCGGTGTTGGGGTTGGAGTTGGAGTCGGAAGTAGAGTTGAGGTGGGCACTGGAGGTTGTGCTTGGTGTTGCAGGGGCTGTGCTCCTATTGGTGTTGGTGCTGTGGATGATGCCTGAGCTTTTTTTGAAGGGCTTACCACATTCTTCTTTGGAAGAGGTGGGGAGGCCTTCACATCAGTAAGGCAAGGGGCTGGGGTGGCGTTTTTGGCAGGAAAGACGCTGCTTCTGATATTTCATTTTCCTATCCTTCGGAAAATATGTACATAATGCAGAATTCGCATTATGCTCTTGGCGGCAGTTCACGCATTTCCAGGGATATCTTGTGTCCTTCAATCTATCAGCACATTCTGCGCTTACATGGAGAGCGCAGCATCAGCACCCGCAGTTCGTCAAAAGGGCAAGCACGCGCTCCGTGTCCCCACTTGGAGCAGTTTGAGAATTTGAAGACGGCACACCTAAAGGGTGCCATACTTTCAACCAATTTGATCGACTTGGGGATTACCTCCCCCTCGTATGTAAGGACAACACGCTGGGTGAGCTTCCCATTTATTTTTAAACGCCTTGCATCGTATGTCATATCATCGGTCTCTATTTCCTTTGGGACGTCGAACACGATGAGGTTGGTGCATTGTCCTTTCCCGTAGACTTTTGCTTTCTCAAGGACTTTTCCCATTACTGCGACTGTTGTTATCTGTGCAAGAATTGTTTCGTTCTTGCAGCGAATGTATACATTGTTTCGTCCAACTTTCAGTTCTAATGATTCCTTGATGTTTTTGTAAGGATCCACTTTAAGAGCCTGGCATATCCAGCAATATTTATCTCCGTGAGTTCGGAGTTTACTGTGATTTTTGAAATGGGCACATAGGTGCCCGGGAGGAGTAATTTTTAAAGAATCGTCAGGTACAGGTAACTAACTGCCTCTGCTTTTTTTCTCGCTCTTTCTTCATTCTTGTCGGCGCGAGCACCGCCGCCTATGTCTACTTCACGGAGGGCGTCATATCTGCCCTCAGTTTCCATTCCTTGAACAGAGGTGGACATTGTTCTAGAAGGGGGGTGGGGTCGCCAGAGAGCCCGACCTGAGCGGCCTTTATAAACAAACATAGTCACTCGGATACCCCGCACAGCCTCACGCCTGTGGGCCTGCGGAGGATTTTCACTGATTTGGCTTCCATTGTATGTATTGTATATCAATTCGAAACCACAAATAATATGTAAATAACAATATCACGCACTATGGCGTAATTTAGGTGCCAGGTCTGCGAAGACCTGGTTACCCAGGTGACACAGATCCTTGAAGATAGGACACAAGGTCATGAGAGAGGTCAGAATACACGTCCTCACACTTCAGTGACACGACGTAGACAGAGAGAGAGGTAGACAGAGAGAGAGAGAGAGAGGGAGACAGAGAGAGAGAGAGAGAGAGAGAGAGAGAGAGAGAGAGAGAGAGAGAGAGAGAAAGAGAGAGAGAGAGGGAGAGGATAGGGAGAGGGAGAGAGAAAGAGAATCAGTGAGAGAGAAAGAGAAAGAGAATCAGAGAAAGAGAGAAAGAGAAAGAAAGAGAGAGAAAGAGAGAAATAGAGAGAGAGAGGGGGGAGACAGAGTGTGAGAATTATATATTATGCTTATATAAGATATTAATTACAGCAATAGATCCATATACAAATATATGAATTTTCGCACTCTTAACCAGCGAGGCAATCGCCGGGTCAGGTCAGGTCAACTTTGATTGATATGTAACTCACACATAACTGGCCTTCCCAAGGACCTAGACCCTCAAAACGAGCTTAATTCCTCGATAGTCACGCCTCCTACATTCCAGACTGCCTTCCCGAGTAGCCGCCGTGGGGACAAGATTCGGGGGCGTCGGATGCGAAGCAATCCATATAAGCATGATGTTCGGAACATTCAGACAGACCGGGAATCGACTACGCTACCGTTGACACCTGATTTCCCCGCCTCTTCATACGTGTTGTGCTATTGTTTATTACTGTGATCATTGTGCTGTAGTGAATATATCTATCGTGCACCATAATGTCATACTATCTGCGTTATGGAATAAACCTGTAATGTTCAAACCCTGTGTCTGGCATCACTACCTATTTTGTGGTGGGTCGTTAGTTACGTCAGACTAAGATAACCCTCACAACTGGTGCCAGCCGATGGGTGCCACGATTTTGCTGGTATCGGACTCACAACTCCGAAGAAGCCGCTACCATTGATATCTCCTGCCCGCCCGCTCTCACCACATTAAGAATTTTGCCCGCCCGCCCACCCTGTTCTACCGCCACCCTCACAGAATGATGTCAGCCAGAGGTCGTGCTCTCCTCCTATTTTCTTAAAAAATGTGGACCGCTCGCCACGTACTCTCATTTTTTCACTCTCACGTGATCACAGCAGTAAATACAACGCGTCAGGCAGGGAAATTAAGGTAAGTCAGTGGAAGCGTTGTCCCCCATGTCTCAATTTCACCCTATATTTTCCACTCTTAATAACCCATTTTTCCCTCAGATTTTTTTTTCTCAATGTGTGTAACGGATGTATCTTTCTCGCATTATATGTGTAATCAATGATAGAATTTTTATTTATTATTTTCTTACTTATCGTCATATTTTAGATGTTTATTTATTTGCATTCTTTTCCCAGATATTTCTTATGATTATTTATTTTTCAGACATTTATTTCAAAGTGCGTGATTTTTATGCTTCATATTGATTAGATTCTATCTAAAATCATTCTCAGTTTGTTCGTATTTGGTCTAATTTTAACCTGCCTCACTAAATTGACAAATGCGAACTTCATTTTTTCTTCATGTACCACGCATATGCATATGAGTTATGCTGAACTATAGCTTCGCCGGTCAAACGCAGTTTAGCGTAAAACGTGTCCTTAAATACAGCCGCAGATGCTAAGGGTTGCCGTAAGACGTTTGCACAAGCAGCGAACCGATTAACCGACGGATCAGTAATTGCACAAAATATTTCCGACTCGGATTAGTTTCTTCATCATTATTTATATGATTATTCGCATATGTCTAGTGCGAATCTTTCATAATTTACGAGATTGATTTTATTGTACCAGCTAATTAATATGGACTATTAACATTGTCTGAATTTCAGTTTCATGTTATTTTGTCTTTTCTTTAACAAATACTGTATGTATTTTAAATACATATTTATATATTGGAATTACTTAAAAAGAAACACTTTACTTGGTGACTAGGCTAAGTCATTTCGTACTCTAGCAGGTCATTCACGGTCATTCATGACCTTACTAATGTAAAATGCTACTATTTTGTTAAATCAATTATTTCACGTACCATTATATCATTTATTTATTATGCAATTTATTACCTTTTGCAAAATGCACACACACACATAACTCACTATAGATACACCATCTACCCTACGCACCTTTGCATTAACTGTTCTTATATTTCTGTTCACAAACACACTTGACACTGCAACTAGATGTCATGGCATAAAACGAATATTCATAACCCCATAGGACGACGTGTGCCACCCATAATAATTCTTTTATCGTCCTTGTTTTGTTGAACATTAAGTGAATAGTTATTTACACAATATTTCTCGCCTAACTCATCTTCCTACTAATCACTCCTCTCCCAACCGCCTACTTGATTGATGTTATGTTGATGACTAAAAAACTTTTATATTGATAATGCTTTGGACCTCGATTTAATTTTTCATACACATTCATTATTTTTACCAATTAACCATTTGAGGACAAGATTCGGTTTTCATCACATTTACCCAGTCTCTGCCTGCCACAGCCCACCTCCACGAGGATGAGACCCGGGTGCTTCTTTTTTTCTTTCATTTCAAGGACCGCTAAATCGGTCATTTATTGTATAGTTATTCCGGGCCTGTCCCGATGTTTGGCTGAGAGAGCCACGACGGTCTTACGAGAAGATGTCCACTGTACCGACCTGTAATACGGTCCAATGCGAAATACCGCGAGCACGGTTACTTTCCGCCCGGCGCAGCTCCGGCAGTTTTTCGGCTAACAGAGCCATAAGTATTGCTCCCTGCAGCAAATTGACCTAGCGTAAGGTCACGTTAAGAAGAAGAAATACCGCCAGCACGGCAA
>BOPN01002624.1:75000-80000 GCA_017312705.2 Penaeus japonicus | reverse complement strand
TACCTATAAACAAATATATGACATTGTACTTAGATCCCTGCTATTTTCGGGATTATTTTATAAAAAGACTACAGTCAATAAGAATTGAGAATGTATCTACTTCCAGAAATGTTTCCTTTGGTACTTCAAGTATCGGTACTAGATCCGATTTGCCAGGTTCTTCTATAGCAATGTATGCATAGTACGCTTAATTATCTTTTGAAACCTACATACGAATCGCTGGTGTTTAGCATTATGAAATATTATCCAAGAGTTTTGGAATTTGCAAATAAAAGGCAAATAGAAAGAGTTCAGAAACCCCAAATTATCACAACAAAAGGGACCACCTATCCCCACTTTGAAGCAACTGGAAGGATTGAGTGATAATGGTTTATATAGCATGAGCATATTAGTTATAGGAACATAATTTTGTTTTTAATGGTACGCAGGGAACCACTGGAGACAACGTGGTTAAAGTATAAAAAAAAAAAAAAAAAAAAAAAAAAAAAAAAAAAAAAAATCAAACAAGTTGGAAACGGTTAGAAAAAATGTCACTGATTCCAATGAGTCGGAGCTTAAGCCTAGTACTCACTTGTAGACCATGTTGCGCGAGTTGGTCTCTGAGACGTGTCTAGTGTTGTCTACGTAGACACGTCTATAGACCAATCGCCGTCTACGAGTCTGTTGCGAGACCAAAAAGTCGCAGGTCTATGGTCTCCCGATCGGAATGGGAGACAGCATGCAACGGTAGACAGGTTTCACAACATTTTGCTAGTGTGTACGACATCTGCAACGATAGACGAGACACATCGGACTTCCCAGTCTTTCTCCAGCTACCAAGCATGCCGGGTGCCTTGCAGCCAAATTAACGCTTTTACATTGTTTTATTGAAATGTGGTCAAACGAAAAGATATTGAAACTAATCGAAGATTATCATGCTTCTAGCTGTCTTTGGGACGTGACGAGTTCCGATTATAAAAACCGCATAAAAAATAAAATTGGCACTTGAATCACTGGCTTAGATATTCTAAAGGTGTACATGAGGTCTCCACTTGCTAGGAAAAGCAGTGTGACTGCTAGTCGAAGAGGAGCTGGGATAACTTCTCTAAAATTTGTATCCTTCTTCATTATCAGTCCTCCAACCATCAGAAGCAAATCTTCGAAATCAGTAGAGGTTAGGCGGGTGAAATTTCGAAAACCCATGACGTCTTCCAGTCTTAATTTATTTAATAATGAAATACCGAACCTAGGTCCTTCTGCAAACACTTCGCGACTCCGCCAACGTTTACGTTTTTTTTGTTTTTTTTAAAATATAATTCGACCTCCTATTCGTTTCAAACGAGTCTCTGTGTTGTGAAATATATATGCAATAATATTTCACAGAACAGCCCACTGGCCCCGTCCTCGCCAATGGCTGTGGTCGACATCCAACTTATTTTAGGGAGATGTATTTTAACCTTTATTACTTTTGTTTACAATTATATATTTCTCTCTATTCTACTATTTACTACAGTTTCCTCTATATCTAAATCCTTGAGACTAGTGTACATTGCCGGTTTGTTCCTTGTTCCTCGTAGACAGAGCAGTGAAGACCGTAGTAGTGAGAAGGCCAATCGACACCTCATCCATGCAACGACGGCGCTCTTCTGTTGCTGCCTTTTCTCTGCAAGTTGTTGTGCAAGGGATGAGTAGAATATCGTCGCTCTCAGTGGCTTCCCCATAGTCGTGAATACAAGAGGTGTGAAAGTACCTTGTTCGACTTCTCGGACGCGTTCTGCTCTCCCTCATTTTGTTGTTCTCATGCTTGGTGTGAGCAGAGAGGAGTTCCTGGGATCGGTTGCTCGTGGCCATAGGGTTGAAGATTCGTATGTCGAAGAAGGCCCGTTGCCCTCGTACCCAGAAACTGTTGGCACTGATGTCTAATCTGGCGTCGTCTGCAGTGTTGGTGGATTGGGTGAAGTTGCGCCCTTCTGTGGGGGTGAGGGGAGGTTCGATCCTCACGTCGCGGCACCTCGCCAAGCATTTTTGCAGTCACGTCTCTCGTCGTGGCGCATGCAAGCAGAAGCCTCCGTCTTGCACGTCATGGCATGGTTGGGGTCGAAAGCCGAACCGCATGTGCAGTGCTGGTGAAGGTCCTCTATTGGCCAACCATATCTCAGGGCAAGTGCGTCCACAAACTCCTGTTTGTTTAAACTAAACCCTTTGACTTTGATGGGGAGACTGGTCAACCAGTTAAGTGCCGGTTTCGCGTGCCATACTCATTCTTCTTTTCATATCCTCAGTAATTATAGAGGTTAGTTCTTGAAGTTGTGCCCTCTCTTTGTTTCTCTATTTTTTACTTCAAATTTCCATTTTGATTGTTTTTTTGTTGAGTTGTATCAGGCTGTCATATAATGTTTCTTGCGTTGTTATGGCTTGAGTTAGGCTGGCTGAGAGCTTGACAGAGTTTTGGAACTCCATGTCCGCTATTTTACACGGGTTTGTTATGCCGAGTCCCCCAAGCCTTGGCGGAAGTTCGAGTATGGCTCTCTCGTTGGCAGTGGGATTTCTTCCACCTGATAGTGCTGGGATCAGGTGGCGTTGCTTCCTCAAGTGGTGAAAGTAAAGGCTCGATGTTAGGTATTGTTCGCATTAAGTTCCACTTGTGTTTGATACGAGGTGTGGTATATGCCGAAGAGTGGGTTCCCTTCTTTACGTTCTGCCAGCTCTATCACTTCTCCATTCATCCTTGCCTTGTTATGTATTCTTCCTGGCTGCTGCTGTGCCAAGAACTGCCCCAAGGTGTTTCACGCCGGCCTTTATAATCACGTTTGTTTCTCGGAAGGCTTCTCTGGCTTGTCCGAGATATTCCGGTTTTACGGTAAAGCCAGATTTGGCGGCGTTCCGGAAAGTATCCTTGTGGAGGGCCATGTGTCCCAATGAGATTCCACCACTTCCTTATGTTCTCAATTTTCCCTGCTCCGGTCAGGTCGTCAGCATAAGCAACTTGCTTTATATTTGTTTGTGTGTGATCAATTATTGTTTGTAGCCTGAGGAGACCGATGGCGTACATCGCCATGGCAATTGGGTCACCTTGTGTTGTGCCCTCGGCTGAAGCTATCATCTCATAGGTATTTCTATTGTCGAATATGTAGACTCTGCTGGGTTGTTGTAGGTATTCTTAATGTATTGTGCGAGGCTTGGGCATTTGACCTCTATATTGTGGATTGTTGCCTTCGGTTGACATTTGTAGCATCCACCATGAGTACGGCCTGACAATCCGGCTCTTCATAGATGTTTCTCATGGCGTGGATTGCTGCCTCACCTACCTGATGACCTGCACACCTGTAAATTTCCCACGGCTTGTCTAACGTCGTCTCCGACAACGTTCATGATTGCCTTGCCGATGATTCGTCGCAAGACTTCTCCAATGCCAATGGGGCGGCATCCGGGCTTCTTGTCGAGGGCAATTAAACGACAAGCTGTGAAGGCATCCAGGTCGTTGCAGTTTTCTGTTGCAAGTTTTCTAGCAAGAGATGCAATGGCTTTGCAAAGGTCATTTGCAGCTGTCCCAAACTTGCTGCTGCTCAGGATGGTTTTCCATGCCTTTGCGTCGAGTCCAGAAGGTCCAGCTGCACCATGTGTGTGCAATGCATGTGTTCTTATCTTTTCGCCGGTAATTCGCTCAAAGATCTCCGGAGGTGGGGGATTATACTCTCCACGAAACATCGTTCCCGCCGCCGCTTCCTTTGCAGGCGGGTGCTTTTCATTGAGCAAGCGACGAGTGTTTTCATTTAAGGGTAATGTCCCTGTTGTTTCATTTGATGTTAGGACCCTTACTGCCTTTGTCACTTTGTCTTGTTTCATTAGACTGGCAAATTTCCTTGATTTGTCCATCTCTCGTTCTTTCACTTGCAATTAGCGCTAAGCACAAAGCAATGTCCTCCATGGTGTACTGATAGAGAATAGACGAGAAATTCAAATCGTAGTGTGGACGCTAGACGAGACAAAGAACGGTGTCTATAGACGGTCTATAGACAAATCGCGCAACATGGTCTACAAGTGAGTACTTACCTTACACAGGAGAACATGGAAAGTCATGAACAAGCGTAAGTGCAAACAGCTAGATGACTACTTGTCACCAGCGCTAGCGCTCGCTGTAAACAACATGATGTCCTAGATATTACCAGTGGGAGAAGACATAGACGTTCTATTGCTGCAGCACTTGATTAGGCTGACCCGATAGTACACGTTTTTATGTTCTGTCCTATCCCGACCTTTTCTGTCTCCCTTCTGTCTCTCTGCCTCGATTACCATTGCTTTTAGGGCCGTTTGAGTGGTGACACTGGCAACTTGGGTCACAGAGCATATGAGCATACGTATAATCAAACGATATTTTATATCACTAACCTATTTTAATGAGATCATCTTAACTCCCATTCCAAGGGATGTTTCAAATGGTATTTGAACGACTATTGCAGTGGTTCTCAATTTTTTTTCAGTGATGGCACCCTGAATTTATATAATCCTTTCTGTGGCACCCCTTTTTCACCATCACCCCTCCTCACATGAATTAACTTCTGATATAAAATTGTACCTGTTTGAATTACTTTAATTAATGATTTAAAATTATTATCCGTACTCAAACCCAAATTAACATATGATGTACTGTAGTACATGCCCAAACATAGAACTCGTCAGTGGAATTAGATTCAGAATATTAGATTAACTTAAGAGTTATGTTATCAGTAGTAGTAGTAGTAGTAGTAGTAGTAGTAGTAGTAGTAATAATAATGTTAATGAAAATGAAAATGAAAGTAAAAATGATAATGATAATTTAGTAAATTATCCCCTGGCATCAGGTGGGTTATCACGCAGATTTCACGCCGCTTGTCCCTGACGTCACAAAAGAATCTACGGATTTTTCCGCCCTGCAAGATGATTTAGCTTCGCTGTTCTGCGTGTGTGTGTTTGTTTTTAATATTGACTTACCTTTCCGATTGCTCCGTGTTCTACGTCTACATCTACATTACTACTACTCT
>BOPN01002624.1:60000-67500 GCA_017312705.2 Penaeus japonicus | reverse complement strand
GAGGGCAGTGGAGGTCACAGGATTATAAGGTGAATAGCTGTGTGGCTGTCAAGTGGTTGTTGAGCTCTGGTTTCATCTTACGGATGTACAGGGACTCGGAGATTTGGATTTCGAGTCTGGTATGTGAAGTGGACAGAATTCCGAAATCCATGTGAGTGTAAGGGTGGCTTTCGAGTGCGAATGTTGGCGGATAGCAGAGAAAGACGGTTTGTTCAGAGGTTGGCCTGTTCTAATTGACTCACCCATATGCTCAAGAATCCTGTGTTTGAATCAACGTGAAGTTGATCCAATATACCTAACTTTACAGGCAGGACAACTATATTGATATACTATATTTGAACATAAATCCGAAGGAAATGGATCTCTCATCCTTAAAAAAGTGCCAATAGTGTAGTTCTCTATGAAAACTATGTTAAATTCTACTTGAGGGAAGGAATGTTTCAGATAATATGATTTATCGTTAAAGAATAACCTGTTTTGAAGACTATATTGTCAGGGTATCCACTCATTTTAAAGTAGTTTGTCAAATATTTCATTTCTTTACAAACAGGCACCACGTGGAGCAGATATTAAATGCTCTATTGATAAGAGTAGAAATACTATTTCTAATATATATATATATATATATATATAAATTGTTTCAAAACATTCTAGTTTGATATTATTAACTTGTCATTATTATTTAAATTTCAAAATTTCTAGTATGAATTAACAATAGTCAATTTTTTTTTCATTTTTTTTCATTATCGTCCTCATTGTTTTTTTTTAGGTAAATTGGGATGAATTGTAAATATTATCTTTTTTTTTACTCGGTATTGTAACTTCTATAAAATAATTTAATTAATACATTAAAGCATTTACAGTATTTTTTAAATTTAAATTGTGGAGGTATGTTCAGTTAAGTTTTAATTAATAATATATATATATATATATTAATCCATAATGTATATACAAAGATAATGATAGATAGAAGGAGGTGAGACATTTTAAGAGATTGCAACATTTCTAATATGAATGAAGAATAGTCAAATTGTATTTTTTTATTTTCTTTTTTATTATCATCCTCATTGTTTTTCAGATAAATTATGATATCATCTATTTCTATTCGATACTGTAATTATTCCAAAAGATTTTATTTAATATATCAGCGCATTTACAATAATGTTTTAATTTAATTTGTAGAGGTAATATATCATGAGCAAATGTCTCCACCTTCTCATAACGGAATACCCCCAACTCAATCAGCAATGGACAACGAGTAACCATTTCACGAATAAATCCAATGTGCATATCCAAGGATGATACTAGATCGAAGGAGGTGAGACATTTAAGTGATTCCAACATTTCTAGTATGAATGAATAACTTGGTCTATAGTACGAATCAATATAGTGGATATGGAGACTCTCCAGGTCGTGCGATCCTTTCAAGAGGTATCGTGTGAGATCTTCTCCGACTTCCCATATTAAATTTTCTGTATAATTAAATCTATTATTGCATTTGGGCACCATTGTCAATTCCTTCAGCTTTGGGAACGCCGAAGATCGCCAAGGAGGCAAAGTAAGATCTCCATCGGCTTTGATCGTGGCAAATGAAATGTCGAGAACCTCGAGATGGGGACAACGGTGAGCCAATTGTGAAATGTGTGTATAGTTCATGTTAAAAACTTCTCTCAATTTCAAGACCTTTAGGTTCATGAGATTCTTGTGACGAAGGGCACGAGAGAGAGAGAGAGAGAGAGGGAGAGAGGGAGAGAGGGAGAGAGGAAGAGGGAGAGGGAGAGAGAGAGAGAGAGAGAGAGAGAGAGAGAGAGAGAGAGAGAGAGAAAGGGAGAGAGGGAGAGGGAGAGAGAGAGAGAGAGAGAGAGAGAGAGAGAGAGAGAGAGAGAGAGAGAGAGAGAGAGAGAGAGAGAGAGAGAGAGAGAGAGAGGGAGAGAGGGAGAGAGAGAGAGAGAGAGAGAGAGAGAGAGAGAGAGAGAGAGAGAGAGAGAGAGAGAGAGAGAGAGAGAGAGAGAGAGAGAGAGAGAGAGAGAGAGAGAGAGAGAGAGAGAGAGAGGGAGAGAGAGTGAGAGAGAGAGAGAGAGAGAGAGAGAGAGAGAGAGGGTGAGAGAGAGAGAGAGAGAGAGAGAGAGAGAGAGAGAGAGAGAGAGAGAGAGAGAGAGAGAGAGAGAGAGAGAGAGAGAGAGAGAGAGAGAGAGAGAGAGATAGAGATAGATAGAGAGAGAGAGAATGAGAGAGAGTGATTGAGCAAGTGAGTGAGTGAGAGAGAGAGAGAGAGAGAGAGAGAGAGAGAGAGAGAGAGAGAGAGAGAGGAGATGATCCATCGGAGCATCGGTAAGACTAGGAATCTAGAATGGCTGGCATTTCCTCTTCTAACCGTAATAGAGTCATGGGAATGTTGAATAGGAAAGCGCTCCATGTAGTGAAAATTACCGGAAGAGAGAAATTGCATTTGATTTCGGACAAAATGTGGTTAAGCAACCGATAATTCTATGAGGAGAGATATGTTCTCTTTTAAATGAAACCACAAGGATACTGAGAGCTGAAAACTGACAAAGACAGAGGAAGAAAGAGAGAGAGAGAAGGGGAGGAGAGAGAGAGAGAGAGAGAGAGAGAGAGAGAGAGAGAGAGAGAGAGAGAGAGAGAGAGAGAGAGAGAGAGAGAGAGAGAGAGAGAGAGAGAGAGAGAGAGAGAGAGAGAGAGAGGTGAGAGTGAGAATGAAAGTGAGTGTGAGTGTGAGGGAGAGAGTGAGAGTGATAAAGAAAGAAAGAAAGAAAAGTAGATAGAGGTTGATAAGTAAACAAATAAATAGAGAGAGAAAGTATGAGAAAGTGATAGAGAGAAAATAAGTGTCTGGGTAGCAGATCCGTGACTGTGCTACACTGTAACCTTGTTTTCTGTTCCCTGAAATTCAATATATTATGTCTGATTAAATTATATTTATAACATCATGATATGTCATTCTGAGTGTCATATATCCAAGTAAGAATTTATTCGTCATTCTCATTCTAATTAAATTATATTTTGACATAGTAAAATAGACACAAAGTGCACACTTGCCATTTTATGATTAGTTATAGAGTGTCATCCTCATGGAAGTGTCGACTGCGATTGATTTTGGTTGAATGCACAAATAGCATTAAACTTTTACGAATGGTTGTGAACACTGCATAGACAAGGGCTTTCATGACGCATAGACATTAGGGGAAGATGGCGCGGTGTGCATCTTTGTTACGCTGAGAGTGATCTTTTATTTGGTGACTGATTATACTAATTACCATTGCAATCACGATCATTACCTAAATATTCATCAACATAGATTTAAATCGCAAACACATATGACACCACTTCCTTATAGTGCCAGCAAGGTGGAGAGCCATGAAGGGCATCCACCCAACACCAGCCTCACGGGACGACGACACAGTCGAATGCCAGCCTACGGCTCCGAGTCTTGGACGCTTGCCTCGGAGATTTGGTTCGATAGAATGGTGCTTAACATTCCAGACACGGATCATTTTACCAACGAAAAAATCCTGAACAGATCAGACTAGAAAAATTACTTTTCAAACAATTGAAAGTCAACGGATGGCATACATTTGACATGGCACCAGAAACGAACAACTAAGTCTTTGTCTCAGGGACTTATAGCGGCAAAAGGGCAAGAGGTCGGCAACGAAAAACGCTCCTCGCCATTTTCGATCTCGGGTCGGCAAGAAACGCCACAAGAATCGTCCAAAAGAAATGGTTCGTCGTGGCCCGCATCGGGAAGGACACGTTGATAGACAGATCGATAGCCGACCCCCGATTCTAAAGTACCGGCAGTGCAGGATGTTCTGCCAAAATGAGAAGAGGAAGGCGACCCGGACCGAGTTCAGTGGCTGCAGTGTGCCCACGTGCCAGCACGGTTCTCGTAGCCCTCCTGTCTCCATTTTCCTATTATTTATGGCTATTTTTCATATATCTGTTTACATTTGTAAATAAATACGAAAAAAATGTCCTCCTATTAAAACAGTCACAATCAATGTAAAGAATATAAGGAGATAATATGAACTAGTTTTGTTTCTTACTTAGTATTTTTATCAAACTATGAACTCAGTTATAGTTTTAGGTTTTGTTGGAGGAAGATAGGTGTGGAGACGATCAAGTTCCGGTAGCGCGGCGGCATAAAAAAGGGGGTGAGGGGAGAAAGCCTCCTATTGTGCCCGCATGCCCTTGGAGGGGATCAAGGGATGAATTCTTGACTGGCTTGTTCTGCTATCTTGTATCCGAACTCTACTGGGTTATTAGGAGGAAGCCTCAAGGCCACTGGGTAGCGCAGTTGTTAGAACACACACACACACACACACACACACACACACACACACACACACACACACACACACACACACACACACACACACACAAACACACACATACGCATACAGACATACATACATATATATATATATATATATATATATATATATATATATATATATATATATATATATATATAGAGAGAGAGAGAGAGAGAGAGAGAGAGAAAGAGATGTGTGTATATATATATATGTGTGTGTGTGTGTGTGTGTGTATGAATGCACATGTATGTACGTATGTACATATGTATATGCGTGGATGGGTGTGTTTATGTACGTATAATTCATGAATATGTGTCTGCACGAATGCATATTCAGGCGTGCCTAACTCCCTACAGAGGCAGAGGGAGGAAGCCCTGCCGACCCAGAGAGCATCCTGCTTCAGGGGACGCTTGGCACTTCCTGTGTCCGAGTTTGCCTTCCTTTGGCTTCCCTTATCTCTTTTCCTCTTCCCTTTCTCCTCCTCCCAGAAAAAGACAGATAGATAGACAGCGACAGACAGACAGACAGGTAGATAGAGAGAGGCAGAGAGACAGACATGGAGAGAAGGTCAGGGCAATGACCTGGAACGGCAACGGCTCTTCCAGCTGTGTGCTTGTGTCGCTCTCTCGCCTTTGCTTGTCGGCGTAAGTGGCATTCTGTGCTTGCTAGCATTTTCTCTATGATGCTACCGAAGGTAATGATGATATTCAAAATTATTTTGATCACTCTTTTTCGTATTCTCTTCCTCCTCCTTATTGTTATTTTCACCATTGTTGCATTATTATTATTATCTTTGTTGCTATTGTCACCAAGTTACTCCTCATCATCCTTGCATTATCAATTAGCAGAATTAAGAGGCCTTTCTCTAAACATTTAACAAAAAATCTCTGCTCCTTTCATGTAGCACACACATACACACACACACACACACACACACACACACACACACACACACACACATATATATATATATATATATACATATATATATATATATATATATATATATATATATATGTATATATATATGTATATATATATATAAATATATATATATATATATATATATATATATATATATATATATATATATGTATATATTATATATATATATATATATATATATATATATATATATATGTATATATATAGACACACAGATATATATATATATATATATATATATATATATATATATATATATATATATATATGTATATATATATACACACACACAGATATATATATATATATATATATATATATATATATATATACATATATATATATATATATATATATATATATATATATATATATATATATATATATATGTATGTATAATGTATATACATACATACATATATATACAATGTATATATACACACACATATATAAATATAGACACACACACACACACACACACGACATACATTAAAAATGAAATTATCAAAGTAATAGAAGACTTCTATCGCAACCTATACCACTCAAACGACCAACCACGTACGGAGACAAACACAACAATTGAAGATGTTCTAAACATCACGGTAGAGGAAGTAAATAGGGCACTAAAAAGCATGAAAAGAGGAAAAACACCAGGAGAAGACGGCATTAGTGTAGATCTTATTCAAGATGCAGGAGAGATTGCGGCAGTAAAGCTGGCCAGTCTTTATAACAGATGTCTATGCGTCGGTAAAATTCCGAAGGCCTGGAAAAACGCAATAATAATTATAATACACAAAAAGGGAGACACAAAAGACTTAAAGAATTACCGACCTATAAGCCTCCTTTCAGTAATCTATAAACTGTTCACAAAAATCATCACAGCCCGTATCACCAATACATTAGATTCAAAACAACCCAGGGAACAGGCAGGATTCCGCAGCGGATTCTCAATTACAGACCATATCCACACATTAGCTCAAATAAGGGAGAAAGCAAACGAATATAGGAAGCCCCTGTGTATGGCATTCGTAGATTATGAAAAGGCATTCGACTCGGTACAGATATCTGCAGTACTGGATGCAATTCGTAAACAAGGAGTAGAGGAAATATACTGCAGATTATTAGAGGATATATATAGAGATGGTACAGCGACCATCAAAATCCACGCAGAAACCAATAAAATACCAATAAAAAAGGGTGTTAGGCAGGGCGACACCATCTCACCGAAGCTGTTTACAGCCTGTTTGGAGGAAATATTCAAGAAGTTAGATTGGAAGGAGAGAGGGATTAAAATAGGGAATGAGCACTTAAGCAATCTAAAATTTGCAGATGACATTATTCTTTTCGGTGAGTCAGCAGATGAACTACAACAATTAATAAGCGATTTAAATATGGAAAGTCTGAAGATTGGCCTTAAAATGAACATGAAAAAGACTGAAGTCATGTTCAACAGTCGAACCCCAGTTAAGCAAATATAAATACAGGGCGAGGTACTAAAAGCAGTGAACGAGTATGTATACCTAGGGCAACTCATTCAGTCGAGTACATCCTGCGAAGCCGAGATAAAACGGCGAATCAGGCTAGGTTGGAGTGCCTTCGGTACACATAGTAATATATTACGAAGTCGTCTGCCACTATGTCTAAAAGAGAAAGGTACGACTAATGTGTCCTAAGTCCTCCCCGTCATGACATATGGATCAGAGACATGGACTACGACCAAGGCACTCGAGAGGAAATTAGTAAGCGCCCAAAGAGGAATGAAAAGGCTTATGCTAGGAGTTACCTTAAGAACAAGAAAAGGGCCACATGGATCAGGCAGCAAACAAAAGTAGAGGATATACTCAAGACCATCAAGAAGAAAAAGTGGCAGTGGGCTGGACACATATATCGGAGACAGGACAACAGGTGGACAAAGAAAACAACAGAATGGGTAATACACGACACAAAGAGACCCAGGGCAAGACCAATGACTAGATGGCGGGATGAAATAGCAAAATTCGCAGGAGTAAACTGGAATCAGAGGACACAAGACCGGAATGACTGGAAAAGATTGAGAGAGGCCTACGTCCTGCAGTGGATTGATACAGGCTGATGATGATGATATATATATGTATATATATATATATATATATATATATATACATATATATATACATATATATATATATATATACACATATATATATATATATATATATATATATATATATATATATATATA
>BOPN01002624.1:50000-52500 GCA_017312705.2 Penaeus japonicus | reverse complement strand
GAATCGTTGCTAACTCGGCTGAGTGGATGTCATTATCCGCAGGCAAATTAGAACTTTTTATCGCGTGTCTGGTTACGCAAGTACGTCTGCTTGCGACTGCATTAATACGGGTTCGCCGGGAGTCGAGTCAAAGGAACGGCCGAAAAAAGGCAGACAGCAGATCGGCAAACAAGCTCTGCCTCATAAACCATCGACAAAGGGCCGCGCCGACAGTTGTTGGAATTTTCAATACGTAATCTACTAGAAGCCGATTAGTGCAAAAAATGAATGCAACGCATATCCCCACAAAACTGATCAGTTTTTCTCCAAAACAGAGAAGGGGAAGTGAGAGTGGAGGGCTGTGGGAGGGAAGGGAGAAGGTGTGGGAGGGAAGGGGAAAGGGAAGAAGAGGTTGAGAATGCTTTGAGAGGGGAGGGGAAAGGAGCAGGAGGAGGGGGAGGGATATGAGGAGGGGAAGGGGGTGGGAGTCAGGGTAGATGAAAGGAGTAAAAGGAAGAGAGAGATAATGAGGGAGGGGAGCGAAGGGGGAAGGGAGAGAGGAAAGGAGCGAGAGGGGAGGGGGTGGGAGGTGGGAGGGACGCTTGTGGTCACATATTGATTACGCTACAGTGCTCTTAGTTCGAAGAATTGAAACGAATAATTTAAGGCTGGTTACGGCTGTTGCTTCCAAACATGAGAATCGGCGCTATATTTTCTTGTGTCGGGACAGGTAAAGCTGCTATAAATACCGGCACAATATTTCTCTCCGGATATAGGGAGGAAGAATAGCGTGCTATGATATATTGCTTTTAGACATGAATAAAAAATAGAGCAAACATTGCTATAGGTACGTGGAAGGCAAAGCAGTTTATAATATGATGTACTGGTACGTGATTCTTTATTATATAGGTACACAGGGGTAGAAATACGAGGAAATTTGGGTGTGTGCGTGGATACACCGGTGCATGACCATCTTACTGAACTAAGATCGGAAATTTCATCCTATGTAGGAAGTCACAGGCATAAAGGAGACGTAAAGTCTCTGCCTCTCTCTCTGGATGTACATATATATATATATATATATATATATATATATATATATATATATATATATATATATATATATATATATATATAAACGCACACACACATACACACACACACACACACACACACACACACACACACACACATATATATATATATATATATATATATATATATATATATATATATATATATATATATATATATTTATATACATACATACACACACACATGGGCGCATTTCGTTTTTCCATATAAATGGTTGTATCCTCCTTGATCATCGGGTGACGAGGCAACATGGGTTGTTTTGACTCTGTTTTCACTCTATGAAAGTGACGTAGTAAGGACGTTATGGGAGTGGCTGAGTACCTGGAAGCTGGACAAATGGAGCAAACTGTCTATTTCTCTATTTCCTGATTAATGCAACTATTTAAACATTACTTTGGTATATCTGATCTTTTATATGAATTGGTTACTTTATAACACTATGATTTCTGTAAACTCAATGGAGATATGCCGAAGTATCTACCAAATTCGGCATCAATTTTACAAGCGCGAACGGGTACAACATAATGCTTACAATATGTATATATGTCTCATCTAGTCAGTAAATATCTTTTATATCACTTATCGACTTAAAATCAAGATCAGTGTCTATGACAAATCATGCTCATGTGATAAAATCTGGAACTGCTTACTGATCGATAGAATGCCCACTGTTTTGTACTCCTGTCTCGCACTGTGGCATTGGGACATTCTTGCCTCTAGAACTCCCCCCCTCCTCATCTCTACCCATTGCTGTGTTCTACCCTTCCCCTCCTTCTGGTACAAGAATGTATAATAAATGCACCCTTTATATCATCAGAACCATGCGATTCTCATACTCATCTGTAATCTTATTATATTTATTCCTCTCTCGAAAGCGTTAACACTTGTTGGACATTGATGTGCAGCTTGGTTTCCCATTGCTTGTTGGACTGTTCACCCAGTCACCGGCCTCCACCACCCCTTTTTTTAGCTCTTGTTCGTCATTCCTACTTTCTCTACTCTGATAACTCCGGTCTCTGCCACCAATTCACTCTCTGTCACGCACTCACCCATTCTCACTGCTGCTCTGCCATTAGACATTGTTAGACGTAGTCGACCCCTTACTCTTTCTCACATACTTGTCAACTTCGATCAGCAATATTTAATTCAATGCTCGTGGTGCAGTATCGGTCTAATATATGATTGGAAAAGACGGTATGGGGAGGGATGTATGAACTTGATGATATTGCAAGAAAAATCCATCCGTGATTTGTATCAAACGTCATGAAATAGTTGTAAGAACATTAAATATTGATAATGTTAATGATAATTATCATTGAGTCTTTCTGTTTCCCGTGGCAGACTAGAAGCATTATCAGCATCTTACTTAACCAGCTGGAAACATCTGTAGATGCCATTTGTTTGCTTCCGGTCCTGGAGCTGTGTT
>BOPN01002624.1:20000-25000 GCA_017312705.2 Penaeus japonicus | reverse complement strand
GATTGAACCAGGGTATCGATGGTAGAGAGATCTATACCGACTTTTTCTGTGAGGTCATGGAGTCTATTGCCCAGCGGCTTCCCGCCGCGATACTGGGGCCCTACCTGCCGGCGCAAAACATCCCTGTTGGGATGTTGGGGCTGCCTGGCTACCTTTGCGGCATAGGTCAGCGCAAGCTGGCCGCGTCTAAGACGGAGGGGAGGTACTCCCGACTCTACCTCTAGGCGCTCGGTGCGAGTGCACATAAGGGCTCCAAGACAGACGCGTAAACACGCATTCTGCACTACATTCAAACCTTTCAGAGTTGAGCTCGTTGCCGAGCCATACACGATTGACCCATAATCTACTTTAGACCTAATCAGGGATTTATATAGCATTAGTAAAGACTTTCTATCAGCTCCCCATTCGTGTCCAGAAATGCACTTTCATAAATTAAGTATTTTTTGACATTTTTAACTGACCAATGTGGTCTTTCCAATTTAGACTACTATTAAAGAGTAGACCAACTAATGTAGCAGAATTTTTTTTATAAGTATTAGGTGGTTGTCTAGAGTTAGCCTGATGTTGGGCTTCCTCCTATGGGTAAAAACCACGCCAATACTCTTTCTTATGGAAAACTTAAAATCCGACTGTATGAATCATATCCAATGCCAATTGGATAAGGTTTGCCGATAATTTTGCATTACTACTGGAATGCCATATTGAACAAACATCGGCATACAGTGAGTATGTAGGATTTCGAGGAGATGGTAAAATGTAATTTATTACACACAAAAATAATGTTGGTAACAAGACACTTCCTTGTGGGACCCCGTTTGCCTGGACAAAAATGTCTGAAAAAAGTGACATTGTCAGAAAATAATTTGACAGAAAAAGTTCTGTCAGATATGAAATTTTAAATAAAACAAGGCAAGTTTCCATGTAGTCCGAAAGCATAGAGTTTTCTGAGCAATCCATATCGCCATGTCATGTCGTAAGCTTTTTCTATATCTAAAAATACTAAAATAAATAATTGTTTTTTTAGCAAATGTCTTGTGAATATAACTTTCCAGTTTTACCAGCTGATTAAGAGTTTGTCATTTCGTTCAGAACCTGCACTGCTTGTCAACTAGTAAATTCCTGGAATTTAGAAAATGCAATAGCATATCGAATCTCATTGGGGCCTGAGAACGTTCCTGTACAGGCTTCTAGAGCTCGGACAAGCTCATCCATTGTTAAGTCTTTATTATAATCAAGGTCATCTCCTGTGACAAAGTGTATTGATAAAGCTCAGATGCTTCTTTGGTCAGGAAAGCAGGATGATAGTTTTCTGAGCTGCTTGTATAAGAGATCTGCCTGGCGAGTGCATTAGCAATGTTTCTAAGTGAATCAAAGTTATTCCCCTCATGAATGATGATTAATATTTTGTAAGATATATTTTTTCTCTTGATTTTGTTGACAGTGGACCAAACATCTGAAATGCTGGTATTACTATTTATTGTAGAAACAAAGCTTTGCCAGGAGTCTCTTTTAGCTTGTCTGATTGTTCTTCGAGCCCTAGCTCTCACTAGTTTGTAATTGCGAAAGTTCTAATTTGTCATATTATTTTGGAAAAGCCTGTAGGCCCTATTTTGTTCACATAGTGCCCTGCGGCAATCTGGTATCCACCATGGAACTCTATGCTTAACGCCATCTGTCGAAGTCTTAGGAATGGTTGCCATTGCTGCATTATAATACAATTCTGACATTGTTTACTTTACCATCAATGGTTTCTCCAACAACTTCGAGCTTGATGCTCCTTTTGAAGGCGAACCAGTCTGCTCATTTTACATTAGCTTCCCAACGAGTTGTCAATGGTGTGCCACAGGCACTTGGCTGCTAGTGTTGAAGTGACCCGTGATAGGTCAATAAAGCTCAAATTACTGGTATCATTGTCCATTCGCGTCGGACTACCATCGTTTAGAAGAACTAAATCAGAGTCATTAATCAACTAAACTACTTGCTCACCTCTAACATCCACATCAAATAATAGTTACTCAGCGATACGACCTTGTCAAAGACTTGGTTGTTTAAATGAGTTTCTTGGAGATGTAAGCCACTGATTTTCGGACTATTACAGTTATTTAATTGTAATACAGTCTTTGTAATACTAGTTTCTTAAGACACACTGTTCTCTAGCGACTAGCGGAAGTACTGACCTACACCTGCTTCCTGCCCTGACCTTCACCTGGCCATAGCTGACACACCCACACGTGTACCGAACCGGAAGCACCATTAAAACTTCTTTGTTGACCCAAGTACATTTTATATGTTATAGCAGGAGGAATCTGTAGACATCTCCCTCCTTCTCATCTTCATTACCATTTGATAGTATGTGTATTTTCATTGCTGTGTAGCATGCAATAGTCTGCTTCTGGTCCCCTCAGCTGTTTCTGTTGGTCGAATGGCCTGAGGCAGGGAAAGTGACACAGAGTTGCCAGCGTCACCACCAAAACGGGTCATAAGAACAAGATGCAGATCTCAGAGACAGACAAATCAGAGAGAGAGAGACAGAGAGGTCAGAGCGAACAGCTCTGACCTCTGGCCTTCGGCCAGAGTCTGGTGTATTAACAGTCCACAGTAAAGACCATGGCACGTGAACGTCTGTCTGATTATTCCACCGGATTACAATCAGGGCATTGGTTGCTTTACAACTGCTTGTAGTGGTGGGTTACAACTGTTGCCAGCAAGCTGGTTACAACTAATGGCACCGGTGGTTACAACTAGTGGCACCGGGCGTTACAACTAGAGGCAGCAGTGGGTGGTTACAGGAGATCTATAATATCAGAAGTATAGGATGGGGCTAATAATCTGAGCAAGTTTATTTTTGATCAAAGATTTCGACAGAGTTCCATTGTATAATGGTAAATGTGTGGATTACGTTTAATGGAGTTAGGAAGTCCCTTGTCCGCCGGTTTTTATTTTCTTTTTTTTTGAGAGGGAGGCGCTTCCTCCTCTCCCTTGCTTCCTGGGGGCCTCTCTCGGGAATTCTTGGAGACAGTAGCCTCCATGGCCTGCTCCCCACTACCAGCGAGACGCCCGGTGGAAGA
This sequence comes from Penaeus japonicus, assembly GCA_017312705.2. Taxonomy (NCBI): domain Eukaryota; kingdom Metazoa; phylum Arthropoda; class Malacostraca; order Decapoda; family Penaeidae; genus Penaeus; species Penaeus japonicus. The sequence continues at coordinate 21,932 of BOPN01002624.1, read as the reverse complement.
TGATTTGCTCTGACGAGCAGACCAAGAACCAGGCAAAGTCCTAGTAGGGGTCGCCTAGACTAGAAGGTGTGATCCGGATTGTGATATGGTATCATCCTCCTTATGATGCTGATGTCTTATTTAATTATTTAATCTGACTCATTAAGTCTTTAACAGTTTTCTTCAGTTCCTAAATTTCTTGATCTTTTGCTGCGAGCTGGTAACACTGCTTACACTGGAAACATTGTTAGTTACTACTGAAGCGTAAGAAGTATTGGGTTTGCTTGTCAAACCTTCAACTTTCTTCTAGGCCTCACGGTAACTAACATCGTGCTCTCTCATGTACACCAATGTCTCAGTCTCGTTCTTCAGGCTAATGCATTCAGCAGAGCCTGACTGATGGGGACCTCCACAATTAGCACACCTGAGTGTCATTTCCGTGCATGTAGTAATATCATAAGCTCCAGCACATATACCACAAGGGAATTTGTCAGTATCCTTATCAATGCATCTTAATGAGGTGTGCCCAAGTTTTTGCAACAATTACAGCGCATTAGGTTTTGGATATAACGTCTTACTTGAACAATCTTCTATCCGACTTTGATGGTACTAGGAATTTTGGGTGTAGAAAAGGTAAAAAAACACAATACGGTTTTAGTTCGCACATTCACATCCTTCTTGGTCATGCAATTTACGTCTATTGTGCTTTGATCATTCATGGCCTCAAGAATTTCACTTTCTTCTATTGTCCTCAAATCCCTGTGACAGATTACTCCCTTACAGGTATTTGGGCCAACAGGAATAGACATCTTTACTTTAAGGTCATGAATTTGCATCAGTTTAAGCAAATCCTTAACCTGAGATTTAAACTGCGCTTTAACAAGGAGGTTACCATCTCCCAATTTTCCGACAAAATCAAAACTGCCTTCCACTTGAACATCAAGGACTTTCTTAATGATCAAGGGATATCAATGCTTGGTCTTCTGGGTCGGTCATTGGTCGGGGTTCTTTCAGTGGTCACATTAGTCTTAGAAGAGTTAGGAGTCGCCCTTCCTCCTTGAGAAGGAGGAAGAGTAACCGGGGGATGAATCACACCGGAGTGTTGGACCAGGTCCGAACCCCAGGCTAAAACCCGTTGTCCTGAGGGGACTACCTGTCCCTTAACTAGCTAAGAGAAGAAAAAACAGAGTATTTTTGTTACACGTCCTCGCCCCCCCCCCCCCCAATGGAAAAAATGACCGAATCGTCTAGATCAGGTTAGATGTAGATGAGTTTACAAAAAACTTTTTCTGTGTATGTGCACCTCAAACCGGTTGCACAGTTGAGAAAAAAAAAACATTTTTGGGTAGAATTGCAAGAAGAAATGGAAAAGGTCGAAGGAAGTGAAAGATGTGTTGTTAGTGGAGATCTCAATGGAAATATTGGTAGCGTCAAGGAATTGTGGATGGTGAGAGAGTGATTGACTTCACCCTATCCTTCGACATGGGAATAGGAAATACCCTCTTTAGAAAGATACAGGAACGTCTACTAACTTACAAGAGTGGAGATTTATCTGTGAAAGTAACTCGAAAGCAGAAAACAAGAGTCATTAATCGTCGAAGAGTAAAATGGTTTAAACTTAAAGATCAGGAGCTGAAAGTGCAGTTTAAAACTAGAGTGATGAAAGAGATAGACAGTGAAATGCGAGATATAGATGCATGTTGGAGTAGAGTGAGCAGAGGAATTAAATTAATGTCATACACACTTAAAATACTTGAGAGGATTCAAGATGAAAGGCCAAGACAGGAAGTCCTGTTTGGGAGACAACAACTTGGTTTCATGAAAGGACTAGGAACGTCTGACGCCATTTTCTCTTAGGCAGACTAAGGAGAAGCACAGGGAGAAGCAAAAAGTGTCACATGCGATCTTCGTCGATTTAGAGAAAGCATATGATGGAGTGACGCGACACGAAGT
>BOPN01002623.1:177950-180450 GCA_017312705.2 Penaeus japonicus | reverse complement strand
GTTTTACAATATCTGTGCGTGCTCGTTACTCTGTTTATTTTTTGTGATTCGCAACATTGCATAACCTGAATGTTCAACACACAAGCCCTCAATCCAGGAGAGTTGGTTAGGAGAACGGAATAGCTACAGGATACGAATAGTAATCTCAGTAGTCTAAACAGTGATGATTCTCCCATGTAGATTGCTTCTGTATTTCCCCTTTGAGAAATGCAATGGCAGCTTTAGCGAGGGTATTGTTGAATATACAATGCCTCACATAGTTCTGTCTGGACTCGCTTCATGCTTAACCTGAAAAGTGAGTGAAAGCAGGTATGATGACCATACTAAGAACAATAACAAGATGGTAATGATGATACCAGTGATGATAATGATATTAATAATGATAACAATAATGATATAATCAAATTATATTAATTATGATAATCATCATCACTACGATCACAATAACAATCATCATTACGATTGAGATAACAAACATCACGTCGATCATGATAGTAATCATGCACATGATAACAATCATAATGATAAAAAACAGATAATGATGATGAGGAGGAGGATAACTACAACAACAATAATAACTACAATGAGCAATAACAAAGGTGATAATTATCATAACAATCATGATGATACTGATTATGGTGATAACGACATGCTAATGAAAAAAAAAAAAAAAAATAAAATAAAATAAAATAAAATAATCATAATACCAGGATACACTGTACACATACCAAGAGCACATCTAAATCAACCAATCCTATTATTTCGCATAACACGACGCACTTAAACCAAACCCCTTGACCAGAACAAGCCTTCCCGATCGCTGTCAGAACGGCAAATACGTTTCTAATATCTAAGTACTTTTCCTCCATATCTTTTTCTCTCACTTTAACGAATTGCGTAGGAGAGAAACGGCAGATAAGGGCGATGGTTTGTTCTTTCGTGAGAGAGTGACAAGAGAAAAGTGTGAACCTTCTAAGAAACTGTGATATGAGATACGTTTAGGGGGGTGGGGGTGGGATGGGGTGGGGGAGGGGGGATGCAGTGGGAAATGGTTATTGTGTTCAGATGATATTGGGTGATATTGATGATGATGGCAATGCTTGCAAAGTTGATGGTATTACTTTTGATGGCGGTGATAACATGGGTAATGATGATGACAACTGTGATGATAGGGAGAGTGTTGTTAATAATTGATTGCAATAATGATGATGACGATGATAATGATAACTGTAATAATGGCAAGTAAGTTAATGATAATGATAATGAAAATAATAATGGCGATGATAATGATAACTGTAATATTAACAATTAAGTTAATGATAATGATACTAATGGAAATAATAATGATAATGATGATGATGAAGACGACAATGGTTATGATAATAAAATGAAAATAATCAAATTATAATAATAATGGAAATAATGGCCATGGTATGAAGAAAAATGGCTACTCTGATAATAGACAATAACGCCATTCCCAAATGCCCACTGAATATTGGAGCATCTTCCCTTTTCGCCTCAACTGTAAATAAATCAGAAACTAAAAAATAAACACACACAAGATCATAAATGCCCACTGAATATTGGAGCATCTTCCCTTTTCGCCTCAACTGTAAATAAATCAGAAACTAAAAAATAAACACACAAGACCAATGCACTGTCTTGACAGAGGCACAACCTTCCAATCTGTTACAAGACAAGATAAAGTCCGTATCCCCAAAATGTTTCTCTGTGGCACCAATTTGCCGAGATACTGTTTCGAAACGACCCGAAACACGACTTCGCGGAGTTTCCCATCACTCCAATGCGGGTCTTCCATCCGTGTAATTGATGGCTGGTGAGAGCAAGTCAATAAGGCTCTGGGATGAGGCCGGCGTAATGTACCTTTTTGTGGTACTTTAGAATCACGGATGTGTGTGTGTGTGGGGGGGGGAGGGGGGTATGTGTGTTTGTGTGTGTGTGTGTGTGTGTGTGTGTGTGTGTGTGTGTGTGTATATATATATATATATATATATATATATATATATATATATATATATATATATATATAATATTGTGTGTGTGTGTATTCTATTACTCATTTATATTAACAGGTAAAGGTTCTTATACAAAAAAACAAAATATATATAAAAATAGAATGTCACAACTAATAGGTATTTTGTTTAACATTTAATACTTATGCTAAAATCATATATAATAAATAGAAAAATAAACTAATGATAACTCATAAGAATACAGTACTGCACAGTTGATTAATAAAGTAAAATATTTTCTGTGTTCGGGCTGAACATAAACCTATAGGGAGTCAAATATTTCAAATTTTGTGAGATCTGTCTGAACACATCAACCTTTTATTTTCGTATTCGTCCAATATATCAGTAAAACATTTATTTCAGCCCTTCACATTTATATAAAGTTATATCTGAAATAATATCACAGTATCATGATAATCATTATTATTATTATTATTATTATCATCATCATAATCATTACTATTATT
>BOPN01002623.1:167950-170450 GCA_017312705.2 Penaeus japonicus | reverse complement strand
GAGAGATACATATATATACATACATACATATATATATATATATATATATATATATATATATATATATATGTATATATATATATATATATATATATTTATATATATATATATATATATATATATATAGAGAGAGAGAGAGAGAGAGAGAGAGAGAGAGGGAGAGAGAGAGAGAGAGAGAGAGAGAGAGAGAGAGAGAGAGAGAGAGAGAGAGAGAGAAAGAGAGAGAGAGAGAGAGAGAGAGAGAGAGAGAGAGAAGGGGATGGCAGATTGGCATACCTTAAACTTTGTTTTTCCCTTCAGTCATCAATAAAAGCTATATTCAATCTTCATAAAATATGGATTCTACTTTCATTTCTAAAAAAGGTTCAGTCCGAAAGTCGGATTCGATTTTGTATTTGTTTTTCTCTCATTATTCTTTTATTTTTTTGACGGAATTCCCCGCCTTCCTATCTTCTTGTTTTCTGTTCTCCATATCTCACTCTGTGTATTCGGCTAAACAGGGATGAACAGTAAGTTTAAAAAGATGATTAAGTGGCTAAATGTATCCTTGATATCTATGCTAACCTACATTTCCATTTGTCTTTACTTATACTAAATACATAGTCTATAAAATGAAGGGAATAATACTTCTGATCTCCAGATTAAGTCTCTGTATTTGAGCCCATTTTCCAGTTGTTTTTCTCTGTGGTTATTTTATTTTATCATCAAGCTACTTATTTGCCTTTTCTGATGAATATGTACGATGATTTGTTATATATATATTTGGATATCCGTTAATGAAGATGATAAAAAAGAAAGTTGTGACTAGAATTCCTATTCCAGAGTCAAAGAAAAGAAAAAGAAGAGAAAAAAAAATACTGAAAAGGTTTTTACCTGTAAAAAAAAAATGTCAAATAGGGAGGCATGGTATTGTGAATACACTTCGCACATCGTTCATTTTGTGTCAATTAGCGCTTCTGTGGGGTTGAGTCTCTATGTGCAGTTATTAATTTGCTTTACTCGTCCGGTCAACTAAATTGCCTGCATTTACGAAGTCTTTTTAATCTCCCCTCTCTGTAGACGTCGTGTCTGCATTGTCCCAGATTTTTCTCTCCTGTCTGCGGTCCATCCTATGAAAGGAGGGTTTCCCGCAGCACAAGAAAAAGGGAAGGTCCTTCCAGACACTATACAAGGCTCGGGATAATTCGAAGGAAATATGATCGCGGACATCATAAAGCGATGCATCTGGAGCAGCGCCAAGTTCTCCCGCCAGTGATCGAGGTGTGACGGTTCCGCAGAGTTACTCATTTTGTGATACGTTCACGATCACAAACGTTTGTACGTTAGTTTATGCAACGTTTGTTCGGAGCAGACTTTGCGAGCTTGTAAAGACGCTTGTTGGCTGTGGGTGTGGATGATTCACTTATTACTGTTTTAGAAGCTGCGCGGTGAGTGTGTGTGTGTGTGTGTGTGTGCATATATATATATATATATATATATATATATATATATATATATATATATATATATATATATATATAGATAGATAGATAGATAGATAGATAGATAGATAGATAGATAGATAGATAGATAGATATAGATAGATATATATATAGATAGATAGATAGATAAATAGATGGATATATATGTTTATATACATATACATACATACACATACATATATATATATACCTGTATATATATAAATATATATATATATATATATATATATATATATATATACATATATATATATATATATATATATATATATATATATATATATATATATATATATATATATATATATATATATATATACACATATACACACACCTACATATATCTACGTCAGTGTTTTCTTCCGAACTTTTTGCTTCTCTAATTCCACTCCAGCCCCTCCTCACCCGTTTGTTTTTCCAAAGGGCCATAATATGGAAAAGTTTTTCAGGCGGAAACTTTCCCATTCATATGCTTTTCCTCTGATAAACTAGCCTGTTTTCCCTCTAGCGGGAGATGTATTTTTGCATAGGTTATAATAGCAATAAATATCTGGTTATGTTAATCCAATGAATAAGGAATTACTCATTTGATTGATAAGAATAATTAGATAATATTTGATTAAGCAAAAAACGGCTGGAGTATCTGTACGATATATATGCAATTTATATTATTCATCATATAAAAAGTTTTATGAAAATGGAATGTTGCTACAGAAATAATATTAACATCTGATCGTTATTTCACGGCATTTAATTTAGGGGAAAAAATATTAGTCTTATTAACTGAATCAAGATTTTGATTCTGTACATCTAAATGTACAATTTCTGCAAAAACATTTAATTGGCTCTTGTGTGTCATTTTTTTCCCCCACAGGAGTATATTTGCATATATATACACACACACACACATACATATATATATATATATATATATATATATATATATATATATATATATATATAGATAGATAGATAGATAGATAGATAGATAGATATATAGATATATAGATATATATATA
>BOPN01002623.1:140450-142950 GCA_017312705.2 Penaeus japonicus | reverse complement strand
ATCTTCAAGTCGTTAAAGTGGAAAAAGAGCTTGCCTTTCTATGGTAGCCTTGAAAGAAGAAAATAATTTCTGGTTTCTTACTGAGATCTAAGAGTGAAGGCTGCCTGTGTTCACAAACCTACAGACCACATCACAGATAAATAGTTGTCACGAACAATCGGATGTAACTTATTTCTGTATTCGCGAGAGTCTCGTTCTCGGTGCCCCAGTAGAATCCGCGGTCGATGGTGGTGTAATTCAAGGCAAACTGCTCCTCATACGGCATCACCCCATTGGCACTGCAAGGCCGATCTTCATCATAAAAGAAAGGTCGACAATTTGATTCTTCGACACTATCTGCCCTGCGCTCGGTAAAAGGAGCATCCCAACCGTTACCAGCGTCGCCCTCGGTGTATTCACCCACTGACATCCGATCGTGGTGAAAACTCACGGACGCGAAATAAGCTTCGCGGTCGTGCTGTTCTCCTTTGTACCTCAAGGTGACCTTAAGCTTCAGCGGACTACTGAAAAGCTGCGAGTACAGCTGGAAGCGGCCGTTCCACACGCGCTGCCACACACCCGAACACACGATGTTCTCGCGCGTCGAGAGGGTGACGAAGACCCCTACAACACCGTTGACGAGAGGGTCGATCAGCCAGCAGGCATTGTTGCACTGGTCGCAGAGGGATCCTTGGCACTGAGTTCGTCCGCACTCGCCGCAGGTGTGGGCTGCGCGACAGGAGGCCAGGCAGGTCACGTCCTTGTTGGGGTCGCCGTCGGACTTGATTTCATACGTATGGTGATCTGTGTGCAAGGAAGGAAGTTAGTGTCACGCTTATCCGAACCGTAATCATTCTGTGATCTAAATAATCACTAATCTAGTTTGATAAGGATAAACTGTGATTATTTATATGGATATAACATGGATGATTACTTATTCTTTCTGCGTTTTCATTAAGTAGTTCTCTGACTACATGGCACTACCATCAACATATCCATTCTTTACTAAACCCTTTGCGACCACTAGTTTTCATTACCATTTTCTTTCATTCACAAAGCAATCATTTCTTCAGCTACTAAGCAGACCTTCAACACCACTTTCTGCAAACGATTTAAAATGGCATGACTATGCGCATGCCTTGCATCACGTTCCTTTACTTCATATCAAAGAAAAGAAAGAAAGAAAGAAAAGACACGAATCTAAATCAACTTTGCCTGCTTTCTCAACTTCTTGTATATCGTCTAAAATCTGCTATTAGCTAAATAATCGTAATTATTTCACCTTAAATATCTCAGTTTTAGTCTCCTCAGTCAATATATCTTATTTTCAAGTCATTGCCGCGATAACTATATATATATTTTTTCAATCCATTCTCATAGTTATTGTAAAGATAATCTATTCCTCTATTTCCTCTTCGGAATAATTCTTGACTCTGATGGTCCTCTCTACACATTCATTTTTTCCCCTTCGCCTACCGCATTTTAATCCCTTTTCTCTCATCCCTTTGTTAGACTCTATTCTTCATCCGTAATCTCTACACTTCTTTTTATTTCACCATCGCTTCCCTAACTCTGTCTTCCCTTCCCTACCTTTTATGACTCTCCTTAATCTTGCTTTTCATAGAAGCGGAAAAAAAGTCGAAAACACACACGTGTAATACATTAAGCAACGAGTGGCCGAGACACTTAAAGTCCCTAACCTTCTTTGCCTTTTCAAGAAAATGAAAAGAAGAGAAAATGAGTTTGTAACTGGCTCCTGGTTAAACCGCTAACTTAGCTCTCATTAACTGTCTTTTACAACACATTTGGGCAGAGGCGACGCTGCGTTGTCTGCAATTACCAGACACCGTCGTGGTTTGCAACATGCTCAGGTCGGGTATTTTGTCCCTTCTCTATTGTAATCTCCATATCATTTATCCTTCTTTCCCATCACCATTTTCATTTTTTTCTACCTCCATTCTTCTCTCCGTATTTACGTCTGAACCTCGCCCTTCACCTTAAAAAGAAATGAGAATGGAATCCCCAGTTTTTGCCATGAGAAAAAGCACATCTCTACTTCCCTCCCTTCGTGTTGGCAGACCTTTATCCGACTCCTGCACACTATCCTGATCCCGGCACCGTTCCCTCTCCTGGCTCCTCGACAGAAGGACTCACCAACAGAATGGAACAGAAGATCACTAGGCGTGGCACAGCGGTCCGATTTCGTTAAAAAGCATCGACGATTTGGAGGATTGTGAACGAAGGAAACGCAGCCCGAGGTGCTGAGGCAGGCTTTGGTACACTCTAGGACTGCCAGCGCGCTACTCGCTACTCCTGCGAAGAGAGAGGAAAATCGGAAAAACAAATGAATCGCTACTTTTTTTTCTGTTTTTAAAAGTTAATTCGAACGCGTGAAACTGAATTTTAGTTATGATTATTGTGATACCCATCCTAATATTTTCACACCTATGCTTTTAAGCAAATAACTCTTTTAGTAAATTATATAAGCAATGTACCAAATATACTTGAGCAGAAAAAAAGG
>BOPN01002623.1:85000-92500 GCA_017312705.2 Penaeus japonicus | reverse complement strand
GTGTGTGTGTGTGTGTGTGTGTGTGTGTGTGTGTGTGTGTGTGTGTGTGTGTGTGTGTGTGTGTGTGTGTGTGTGTGTGTGTGTGTGTGTGTGTGTGTTTGTGTGTGTGTGTGTGTGTGTGTGTGTAAATATATATGATGCAGAAAAATAAAAATAAAGAGAAAAAGATGAAGTGGAATGGAAAGAATGAGAAGGAGAAGAAGAGGGAATAGAAGGAGCGTAGTCTGACCCTTCTTCTTCTCTCCGTTCCTCTTTCTTTTTTCTCTTCGTCTTTCTCTTTCATTTCACACCTCGATAAGCATAGCAACTTCTCATTCATTAAAGAATTTTTTTTTAGTTCTCCCACTCTCTCTTTCCCTCATTTTTCCGGTTACTCTGCCACTTGCAACAGCAGACATCGGGACGTAATGATAGCTAGGAAGAGAGAGAGAGAGAGAGAGAAAGAGAGAGAGAAGAGAAGAGAGATAGATAGATAGATAGATAGATAGATAGATAGATTGAAAGAAAGAGAGAGAGAGAGAGAGAGAGAGAGAGAGAGAGAGAGAGAGAGAGAGAGAGAGAGAGAGAGAGAGAGAGAGAGAGAGAGAGAGAGAGAGAGAGACAGAGAGAGAGAGAGAGAGAGAAGATAGATAGATAGATAGATAGATAGAGAGAGAGAGAGAGAAAGAGAGGGAGAGAGAGAGAGAGAGAGAGAGAGAGAGAGAGAGAGAGAGAGAGAGAGAGAGAGAGAGAGAGAGAGAGAGAGAGAGAGAGAGAGAGAGAGAGAGAGAGAGAGAGAGAGAGAGAGAGAGAGAGAGAGAGAGAGAGAGAGAGAGAGAGAGAGAGAGAGAGAGAGGAGATGAGAGAGAGAGAAGATAAACAAGGAAAAAATGTAAAGGAAAGAAATACAATCTAAAAGTCAGGGTATAAATTGTGTCCCTGTCAGATATCGAGAGGAATGAATGTCGAAAAAGGGATTTTTTTCTTCTTTTCTTTTCGGGGGGGGGGGGGGGGGGGGGGGGGGGGTAGGAGATAGAATGTTTGATCTAACATCTTGAGTGTTAGTTCTAATATCTTTGAGGTGGTATCCATAGCCCTACTTATCTTTATAGGTAAGTTTAGTTGAAGATGGGACGAAATTGGGTAGTTGTAGAGACAGAATAGAAAGCATGTTTTAATCAATTAATTTAAATTCTTTATTTATTTACATTACTTTTAGAACTCTGATATCTATGTATATAACTTCTAGTTTATATACCTACCTATATCTGATTGATCCTGTTTCAGCGTTATGTTACTTTTATTTTGGTGAACCTTCTCCGGTGAAAATTACGCATATCATTTTATAACTAACATTTTGCAAGAACAAACCAATCTAATTACCCATCTGAATTATGTCTTCATTTTAGAGGGGAAAAAAGGATCATTAAAGTTAATATAAAAATATTCTCCTGGAAGTTCTAACGAGCTTTTAGTGAAGATAAAAATCTCTTTTGAAAAGATGCAATTTAATTTATATGTAAAACAATACACAATGCCTTACGAAAAGACAAGAAAAATGCTTTTCCAACTTCATTTTTCATTTCCAAACAACATTTTCATAATCGTACGTCCTCCCGGCAACGTCAGTCGCGTTCGTTCATCCCACGCAAGTCGCGACGAAAAACAATAGGAGAGGAAACGAACGCATCCGTGATAATAGGGCATGACGTAACACCCCCATGGCGATCCCTGTCACAAGAACCCGCTGGGCATCGCATCGGCAGGTCCTCCTGTCAACGGTCTGAAGGCGCTGGTGCCCGTTACGACGCGAGGGTTGTCACTCGGGGTAGTGCCGTGACAGGAGGTGGTAGTCTATTTCCAGCGGTTCGCAAGCTTGATAGACGTTTTCAAGGCTATTCCAGCGTTTGATATATTTGATATATCTTAAGCCGGTCGGAAGTCTGTTTCAAAGTCGTTTTCAAGCTTATCCCAGCCGGTCTGTCGCTAGTCCTTTGATCCACTGAGATATCTCGAAGCCTTTGCAAACCTGTTCCAAGCCTCTTGCATGCCGTCGTTTGACACGTGAGATGTATTTCAAGACGATTTACCCGTCGCGTGATATATGGGATGTATCAAAGGGTCGTGGATCGCGTCCTGGCATACGGGCGTGGCTTGTCTTGTGTAATGCGTTCCCACGGAGAGTTATTCTCGGGGCATCGTGGGCGGGGAAAGGGGAGTCAAGGATGCGATCGTATACGTCCGTAATGATCTCTTTGGAGGTATGGATTGGAAAGGAAGACAGGATGGTGTTACACGCGTTTATGATATCATTTTTTCGTACTATTAACTTCTAATATATATATATTTTTTTTTATGAAAACATTTCCATTCTTCTATAAGCAGCCATAGAAAGGGCGTTTGTATCATAATGCTAAAAAAATCCAGTCTGAAAAAAAGATACGAGTGAATAATCGAGGAAAAACAGTGTAGCCTTTTCATCTCTCATTTTGAATTCAGAATTACAGTCTACTATTGTCTTTCAGTAATTATCTATTACTTCAAAGGGAAAAAATACAAAACACTCATATTTACGTATGGCTTACCTACGATGAACAGATCCAGCTGACAGTCACAGCGACACCGATACATAAAGCCAGGGAGAATGTATATAAAGGTTGAAATATGTACATGAAAGCATTAACACACAAAACCTTACGGATCATCTTGAAGAACTTGAAAGCCAGAGGGCGCGAAGACACCAGACACCGCAAGGGAAAGTGTGAAGGTTAGATTGTTTACGAAGTTTATTGTGGAAATCCGATCTGGATCCTCGAGGCATTTCTGTCTTGTTAAAGGCCGACCAGACCCGTCGTTACGACCTTGATTGCTGTCATCTGTCATTGAATTATCCATCATTTTGCTGAATGAAAGGGTCGGGCTGAAAAATAAAAGTGATTCCAACAGACCACATTCAACAGCGGCCACGCACCTCTCTCTTTCTCGCTCTCTGTGTGCTCTCTCTCTTTTGCTCTCTTTCTCTCTCTCTCTCTCTCTCTCTCTCTCTCTCTCTCTCTCTCTCTCTCTCTCTCTCTCTCTCTCTCTCTCTCTCTCTCGCACACACACACACACACACACACACACATACACACACACACGCTCACACACACGCTCACACTCACACTCAGAGAGAGAGAGAGAGAGTGAGAAAGAACAGTATGGTTGGTAATCCAGAATTCGTTTAATCAACAATGCCCCCCAAAACAATAATTCGCTTTATGATAATCGCATCACAACAGCTGTTACATATGAAGTTGAACAATAAAGAGAACATTCACGATACCAAGCTTACACAACGCCAGTGCAGAAATGCAATGTACGTAGTGAAGGCAAATATTTTACCTTTTTCATCTGAGTATTGTCGGCGTTTTTAATTACGAGTTTCCACGTCTTCTCGGCGGTGAGTGACGGGCACAAGCATGACGCAAGAGGAATTTCAAGGGTCGGTGAGCTGAGTTCTATGCTTCCTAATTATCGTAGACGAAAAAAAAGCGCTGAAGTAAATCATATTCTTCTCCTTTCTGACGTTTAGTTGCAAGCGAAACAGGAATTTGGGTTTGTTGACGGTAATCTGCATTCCTACAATATATATATGTATATATATATATATAAATATATATATATATATATCATATATATATATATATATATATATACATATATATACACACACACACACACACACACACACACACACACACACACACACACACACACACATACACACACACTATATATATATATATATATATATATATATATGTATATATATATATATATATATATATATATATATATATATATATATGTATAAATATATATACATATATATATATATATATATATATATATATATATATATATATATATACATACATATAAATATATATATATATATATATATATATATATATATATATATATATATATATATATATTATATATATATATTTATATTGCGATCGCCTCCATATAGGAAAATTACTAAATCACACCTCGCGTGGGTAAATTTGCACTTTAATCGCTGACCCTGATTGCTCTGTCAGCGTCGTTCTTTCATCCCGTTGCTTGATGAATACTAATCAATAGCATTCTATCTCTTTTATTTCCCGTTTTTATTCCCGTTTGTTCCAATTTATCCAAATAGGAAATTGCTGGAGGGATTGGGAGAGCGCCAGAGGGTGAAAGTTAAAACACGTTAGTGTTATAATTTCCTAAATGTATTTATACCTGGTGTTAAATACGTATGTAGAAGTATTGAATAGTGCTTAAAATGTATATATTAAGGGAATCGAATTACTTGGCGGACATGAATGAAAATTCCCCCTTCGGTGGGGCACACGAACACATAGTACAGATATAGCAAATGCGCGTTTGCAGATAGATAAAAAGAGGTTGCTGATTGAATAATCAATATGCAGATACGCTAATGCACGTGAATGAGAGAGAGAGAGAGAGAGAGAGAGAGAGAGAGAGAGAGAGAGAGAGAGAGAGAGAGAGAGAGAGAGAGAGAGAGAGAGAGAGAGAGAGAGAGAGAGAGAGAGAGAGAGAGAGAGAGAGAGAGAGTGAGAGAGATAGAGAGAGAGAGAGAGAGAGAGAGAGAGAGAGAGAGAGAGAGAGAGAGAGAGAGAGAGAGAAGGAGAGAGAGAGAGAGAGAGAGAGAAGGAGAGAGAGAGAGAGAGAGAGAGAGAGAGAGTGAGAGAGAAAGAGAGAAAGAAAGAAGAAAAAGAAGAAGAAGGAAAAAAAGAGAAACAGGATTAGCGTAAGAATATCAATGAAGGCAAAAAAAGAAAGAAAGAAAAAAAAAAAACTCCTCCGGGCGAGTGATCTAAAACACAGCACATCGCGGTGAAGGCCGAATAACGGGTTGCCTCGGGATGGGAGTGGCTGAGAACCTTACGCCAGGTAAGTGAAGATGTCTGACCCCCCCTCCTCCAACCCCCCAACCCCACCCCTCGCCTCCGTCCCCTCACCCTCACCCAATCCCCTCCCCTCCCCTAACTCCTCCCCTCTTTCATCACCACCCACCTCCCCTTGTCTTCCCTCATTCCCTCCTTCACCTTTGACCTCACACTGATGCCCTCATCCCGACTCAAACACATACCAACCTTGAACTGACTTCACGAGAACCCCATCCCCTCCTCCGCCCCTCATAACCTGTGAATGCCTCATGCACGCAGAACACCCGAGGCAGGTCTTCTTCGGGTTATACGATGTTAATGACTTATAACCGTGGCTGAGGTTGTGGCAGGTGGTTGATATGCAAAACGTTGGTTCTTGTTGCAACGCTTTTTTATTGTTGGTTTTCAGGTAATTGCCATATAAAAAAAATGTTATTCTACGACAGCATTGGAAATGTTATTCAAGTTTTTTTTTCTATGCATTGTTTCTTCCATTAATATAATTTTTTCCCTGTTACCTACATGATTTGTGATTAGTGATTTGCAAATACTTAACATTGCAACATGTTGACTTTAAGGACTAACTCTAATATCAAACACACACACATACTCTCCCATACACACTTATGCACTTACATATTTGTATATGTGTGTGTATTTGAGAGAAAGAGAGAGAGAGAGAGAGAGAGAGAGAGGTTATCTATCTATATCTTTCCATCTATATCTATCTATCTATTGATCCCTCGATCTAGATAGATAGGTACGTAGATAGATAGATAGAAAATGAGAGATATTTAGAAAGATAGAAAAGGGGAAATTAATATCTACCTATCTACGTATATCTATCTATCTATCTACATATAACTATCTATCTATATCTATCTATCTACCTATCTATCAATCCAGATATATAGACAGTTAAATAGAAAGAGAGAGAGAGAGAGAGAGAGAGAGAGAGAGATAAGGAAAGAGAGACGATGATAACGATGTGGCAGAGAAGGGAAAGGTAATTATGAATCAAGTTGGACCTTTTTTTTCATTTTCTTTTCGTCTCCATCTTCTACTCCGCTTATCTCTCGGCTGAAGGGGGAGCTTCGGTAAAATGGTACACGCGCTGCCTAATTAGATGCTTCAGGGAATGTTTTTCTTCTTTTTGCGGGGAAAGAATCTCTCCCTCGATTCAGGAAGCTGTTTCTGTCTTCCATTCGCTAAGGCTATGATAATCATGCACGGCACGCGAGCTTGTGTGTATGACCGGGAGGTGCTCTAATCACGTGACTGTTTTTTTTTTTTTTTTTTTTTTTTCACGGTACGGTGGTGGTGGTGGTGGGGTGTGTGGGGGTGGGGGGTAGAAGAGGGAATGGGGGAGGGGTAGGGAGGGATTGGAAAGGGGGATGGTAGGGAGGGACAGGAAAGGGGGAGGGGCAGGAAGGGAGGAAGGGAATGGGAAGGGGTAGAGGTAATAGGGTAGGAAAGAAGGGGGGAGGGGGAGAGGGTAAGAATAATGTAAAGAAAGGGGAAGAGGGTGGAAGGGAGGAGGAAGGAAGGTGGAAGGGAGGAGGGAGGGAAAAGGGAGTGACTGAAATTTCTTTTGTGTTGTGTTGAAGGTTCATAGGAATCTACAATATCCTGTTTTTCACGTGGCGGAGATAGTGATTTTGATATCATTATGTGCTTGGTGGTGATGGCATTCGGGGGATGAGGGAGGGGGATTTTAAAGAGGAGTGTGATGATAGGGATTAAATGTGATGAGTATGTTAGCAGTGATCGTTAGAGAGTGATGAATATAAGACTGAAATTTTCTTGCAGCACGTGTGGGTATGTGCAAGATTAGGGTTAATAAAGGGCTGTGCCATATTTTCTGAGACATTTCCAGTCGAGTGGTGATGAATAGTGATGAATATTAGAATCTCGAATACGGCAGGAGTGACTGTGGGATCATCGATTCATCATCGTTAATAGGGATATCCCTCTAGTTCCAGATATAAAAGGTTGAACTATAATCACGTATGTATGGATGTGTAGCCATGTATATAAAAATGAGTGTACATATTCATACCGCATAGAAACACATACAGATATAATAAAAAACAGAATCACAGACACACATACACACGCAAATTTGGGGATATATGTAGAGCAGGAGAGCGTGAGACCGATAGAGAGAAAACGAGAAAGCGAGAGAGCGAGAGAGAGAGAGAGAGAGAGAGAGAGAGAGAGAGAGAGAGAGAGAGAGAGAGAGAGAGAGAGAGAGAAAGAGATTGATAGACAGACAGATAGATAGAGAAACAAATAGCTACGATCGACAGATAGATAGAGAGATAGAGAAACAGATAGCTACGATCGATAGATAGAAAGCTTGATAGATAGACGAACAAACCCACTGCTTCTGACTTCGTCTAGTCTCCAGGGGCTCTGAGAAATCTTCCCGATTCCTAAGAAAGATACAGAGGCGCTGCCCTTTCTGTGCTAATAACCTCTTTTATTCGTGCAAATTCGCGGCTTTGTCTTCATGATGAGGGTAAGGTACCGTCCACTCCTTTCATTAAAATCTCGTTATTGCATTCAAATTCCGAAAATT
>BOPN01002623.1:70000-75000 GCA_017312705.2 Penaeus japonicus | reverse complement strand
AGATAATTGCGCTCGTAAACTAAAGATATATTGGATACTTATTTAACTTGCTTTGAAAATTAGACACTTGGAATAGATTTTACTTCTCGTTTCGGTAAACTCATCATGATGTACATAGATTGTTAGGAAGATGAGGTATTAAAGAAGCAAATTACTGTTATACAACTCCTTTATTAAGATTTTTTTTTAAATCATTATTATCATTATTATTTTTTACTTTGAAGCTCATTCTTATTAGATATTTTTATTTGTGTTATCCTGGTAGCTGTTTTATTTATGGTTCTTATTTGTTATTTTCATTAGTATGATCATCGTTTTCATTATTATTATCATTATAAGTATTATCATTATTGTCACTATCATCGCTATCTTTATCTTTATCATCTTCGTTATCATCGTCATCACCATTACCATCATCATCATCACCATCACATCATCATCATCATCATCATCACCATCATCATCACAATCATCATCATCATTATCACAATCACCATTACCATCCTCGTCATCATTATCCTCCTCATCATATAACTCTTCAACCATTTACATTTAAAAAAACAAAAAACTATTTCAATATGATAAGATTCCCCGAGATTTTCCCACTCATGCGAGAGCCTTAAGAATGCTCCATATTACTGCATTCTCAACACGCCAGTATCTGTTAGATTCCACCTTTTTCATTAAATTCTCCTCTTTCGATATCTTTTCTCTCCTTTTTCTTTAGTGGGGAATCCTCACGACCAATTTTCTTATTGAATATCTTCTCCCGCTTGCCATATCTCTGTGTTCGCTTCATATTAGTTCGTCCATTTTTTTTTTCTTAAAGATAGTGTCGTTTGAACATCCTTTTCATGGTAGTAGATGGTATGACATTTACACCGGTGAGTCTAGCGAGCAGTTAGAATAAATTTCTATTATATCCGGAGTTGAAATTGAGAGAGAAGGACGGGGGGAGGGGGGGTTGAAGAAAGAGGAAGGAAGAGGAAAAGAGAACGGGGAGAGAGAAAGGAAGAATGTGAGTGAATGAGTGCTTGTGTGTAAGTGATTGAGTGTGAGTGTGTGTGTGTGTGTATGTGTGTGTGTGTGTGTGAGAGAGAGAGAGAGAGAGAGAGAGAGAGAGAGAGAGAGAGAGAGAGAGAGAGAGAGAGAGAGAGAGAGAGAGAGAGAGAGAGAGAGAGAGAGAGAGAAAGACAGATAGAGAGAGAGAGAGAGAGAGAGAGAGAGAGAGAGAGAGAGAGAGAGAGAGAGAGAGAGAGAGAGAGAGAGAGAGAGAGAGAGAGAGAGAGAGAGAGACAACAAGAGAGAGAGAGAGAGAGAGAGAGAGAGAGAGAGACAGAGAGAGAGAGAGAGATAGACAAAGAGAGAGAGAGACAGCGAGAGAGAGAGAGAGAGAGTGAGAGAAAGGAAGAAAATACTTTTCCAGTACCTAAACCATTCCCCAAAAGCAGGCACTGAACTTTCTCTTCATTTAGCATTACTTGAAGTGAGGCATAGCTGGCGAAATATATACTCAGGCAGCCTCCATGCTTGATGATACTAACATGTCAAGTACTCCAAGTACTCAAGTATTCTTATCCGCTTGTGCAACATTTTATATTCTTGGGCAACATGCTCTTTGGAATATGAAGGGTATGAATTTTAAATCCCTTCGAACTCTGTGCAATATTACCTGTTCATTGACACAAGAATCGTGTGTATATCCTTTGTTTCCTGTATATCGCAAGGTTTGGACACAAAAGGAAAACAGAAAAAAAGAAACGTCAAATTACCCAAGAGGCACCTTAGGTAACAGACTCTTCCCCTTTTCAACCTGTTTTGAAATATGCTGGTTAATATAGTATTAACTCTGTCGCAGTATGGTAACAATGGCGAATAGCACGTGGCTGCATTGCTTTATCTGCCGCGTCATCACCAAGAAAAGGAGGAATGAGTATCTTCTTGTGAATGAAGGGCACAAGGAAGATGGCAGACCTTTACAAGCAAAGCCTACACGACGAACCGTTTTAATCTTGGTAAAAGGTTTACATCCGCAAATGCAAGAACTCTCCTTAGGCGCTTATCTATAACATTTTTTTTTTTTTTTTTTTCTACTGGCACAAAATCGCTCTCGTGTATTTTGCGTGCTCGCTCGTGCAACCCCAAGGCGGGGAGAGGGGGACAAGGAAGGGCAGAAGGTTCCTTGCAAAACGTGCAATCAGTTATAGCTTCAAGGCTACCACGAGAATCCCGCGGCATGACTTGGAATGACGCCGGGTCGTGTCGGAAAACAATAGGGAAGACCCACGCTTTACCATCATGTACCCCCCCCCCCCCTCCCCCCTCCCTACCGAGTCCTCCCCCCTCCCCCTACCCCATCCCCCAACACTTAGCTTTTATTTCCCCCTGACACGCATTGTCTAGTCTGTCTAGTGTCAACGTTTGATCAGAAGCAGGGCGCATGATAAGCCCCGTTGTATATGAGCATGTACAAAAACACCGTAAAAGAGGCAGGGGAGATAGACCACAAGTGTGTGCCCAGGTCCTTGGCGAGAATTTCTCTGAGCCGTGTCTGGATTTTCAGGACGGGTTGTGTTAGACGTTGTTGAAGTAGATAAACACCTAGTCCCTCAAAGATATAAGCAAATATACACTAGCGTTAAGGAAATGGGAAACGAAACGGCAGTGTGACAGACACTCGTATTTTTTTTCACTCGTGTTATCTCAACAAACGTCTGGAAAGTGAAAGTTCCTCTCTCTTCGCCTCAAGTGCGCCACCCACTGAAGATTACCCCTCCCCTCCCCTCCCCCCCCCCCCCTCGCTCCATCCGGTACTCACCGCCTTTACACCCCATCCCGCCCCATCACGACACGTAGGATCTTAAAATGTTATCACGTCAGGACAGCAAGACATCCGGGCTGGTGCCGACGTCTCCGTGTTTCGTTCCTGTGGACTGCCTGCCTGCGAGTTTCACGTCTTCAATTTTACGAGTATGATCCCACGTTACGGTCTATCATACTTGGACACGTCACATACTTACGTGCTTGCAGACTGATTTTGCTAATCCAGCATCTTCTTCACACGTTGCAAAGGACTAAGGAAAGTCAACCGTCCGACCTGGCACCTTAAGGGCCATTATCCCAGGGCGCATGCCAGAGTTAGTATCCTTAAGGATGCTTCGTGTGGCGATACTTACTCCGGGATTTGCATTATATACCGAAGTAAAGAGTTCCTGGCTAAGCCACATGTCTTCTATTTAATGTTTGGAAAGCTCATTTGTCCTGAGTTAAGAAAAGATAATTTAGAAGAAATATTAACTCAATGTGCTTGAAACATTACCATCGCTGTCATTATCTTCGCTACAAAGATATTTCTCAAAGCTCCCTGGCCGCAGTGACGCTAGCCTGAGTTATGGCCTTAATAACGGCCATCCAAGGAATATTTACCGGTCACTTTGACGCAAGGGAAGGGCAATAATGATCAACATAGTGGACACTGAACTGTAATTTCCTATGCCTTGTCTCTCTTGTGTTTAACTAACAGGAATGGCTTTGTTCTTTTGCTTGTGTATTGTTCCGTTATCATTCACGTTTTGTTAGGGTAACTCATGGTGTTTATTTTTTATCTGCTTATTTATCATCATCTTCAATATATTCTTTATATTTTCGTTTCATGACTATATATCTTTATATATCTACTTATTCATCATCATCTTCAGTATATTCTTTATTTTTTCGTTTCATGACTATATATCTTTATATATTTGACAAATATTATATTCTTCCATGTTCATCTTATGATATCTATTCATTCATGATTTTCGCTCAAATTTATTAGAATAGAATTCTTCTTATGGAAGAGGATGCAGCGTATTTATACTTCAGCGTATTTTTATGCTTCATCAGATTTTTTTTTCTATATATCTCTTCCTTGAAACATCGCTCAATATTTGCACTTGATTATATTGCATTATATTTGTAATTGGCTATAAAATGCGGTGTATGCATATACGTGATTTTAATCATATATTTTTATGTTCACAGGTCCCGCTAGGAAATCATAAAGGTAAGTTCAAAAACCTACAAGTAATTATGTGTGTGAACATATGTAAATAATAAGTATTTGTTTGCGTGTGTGAACCTTTATATGAATATGTATGTGTATGTGAATAGATAAATAAAGAGATAGGCAGGTAGATCGACGAATAGACAAATACACACCCGACAAACGCGAAGGAGAAACTCGAGATGAGGAGAAAGGAAGTGCAAGTGAGAAAGTAGATATGACTGGCAATGGATATGATATTGAAAATAAGAAAGAAAAGATGCTTTGTGGTCACTATAAGGTTAGCGTATAAGACTAAGAAACCTCAACAAACTTTCACTAGATAAGATATGTTTACATAAATAATAAGTATTGTGTCCAGAGTAACACGAGAAATGTGTAAGTGTCTTTCAAAGACATCCTGTCCTTGGCAGAGATTTAAATTGCAAGTATTCAATATTTATGAACGTTATTGCACAAGAGTACAGAGAACAGGATGTAGAATGCATTGCACCAAGCGTCACGTATAACTTCAAATAATGGCATTGTAAAGGCGGAAGCTTTGCGTGTAAGAACTTTACAAATCTCAACATCAGCGTAGTAAACAAAGGCAGGCGGAAAGAGTTGGAAATTATGAATGAGAGAAAGGGGTATTGTTTACAGTGTGGACACTACTCACGGTGGCGTAACTTGATGACAATTCGGAGTCAATGTAATATAAGTCTTGGTAGATATTGTGGTAATAAGATAACTGAATGAGAAGGAAAAGTGGCTCTGGTTAGAAGGTCTATGCGATGTCCCCTAGTACGAGGTTAGGTTAGTCTTGGTCTCTGTAGGCTATGCTAGTCTGAGCTAGTTCAGGTTAGGTTAGGCTAGGCTTGGGAACGAGGAACAGACGTGTGCACCCTCTGTTTAGATCAGGATATTGATATGTTATTAGACCGATATTGGCGTCCATTTGAAATATGTATATATG
>BOPN01002623.1:27500-47500 GCA_017312705.2 Penaeus japonicus | reverse complement strand
TTATCAAGTTGATTATCTATATCACGACTGATATTCAAATTATGATTATGATGATAATAACGATCTCAACAAGAACAAGAACAGCGGAAATTATCATCATCATCATCATCTTTTTATTATTAATAATAATGATATTTATGGAAATGAGGATAATGATAATGATAATAATTGATAATAATGATAAATATGATACTGATAATGCTAACAATAAGTAATGATAACAATCTCAAGAATAATGATAGTAACCATAGCAATGATAATAACATTACTATTTTTACAATAATCACTAATCATTGAAATGATAACGATGATAATAAATCTACTTTTGCCACTAAATTTCTTCATATCCTCCCATTCCGTTTAGATTTTTTCCCTCCCTCTCTCTCTCCTACTTGTAACGCCACTCCTTCTGATAATAAGAGGAATAACGGGGCTTGATCAAGACAGGATCAACCAAAGCCGCTGTAGATGATGCCTAAGAAAGACGAAGCCGCCACTTTAATCGGCTTGGTCTCCTACTTGACTCAAAAACTTGGCCGAACTTGGTGTCACTACGGTGGAATCAGGGGGCATTAAGTGGATATAAGAAAAGTTAAACGGAACACTCTCCCGGGGATACGAGAAGACCCGTTAGAAGACAGGAGATAAATTGGAGAAGAGAGAGAGAGAGAGAGAGAGAGAGAGAGAGAGAGAGAGAGAGAGAGAGAGAGAGAGAGAGAGAGAGAGAGAGAGAGAGAGAGAGAGAGAGAGGACAATTAGAGAACGAGGGGGTGGAGGATGTGGGAGATGGGTCGGACGTAACGCGAACAGACTGAAGTTTTCCCCGAGTCGTTTGTGGGAAAGACTGAGGGGATGGGAGGTAACGGGTGTGAGAATAAGGTCATATTCTGTCCTGAAGGGAGGGAAGAGATTCGAGGAAACGAGCTTATTAATATTCTATGAGATTCGCGAAAGACGAAGGAGGAGAGGAGGGGGAGAAGAAGAAAAAAGAAAAAGGGAAAAAAAAGGCAAACACGACTTCCGCGGAAGTAAGTTTACCCGCGAAAGAAAAATAAACAGATAGAAAGAACAAAAAAGAAAGGAAAATAAGAAGTAGAGAGACAGAGGGGAAAAAAAGGAATATAAAAAAAAGGAAAAAGAAGAAGAAGAAGAAGAAGAAAAAAACACAATGCAGACAGCGCGTGACGTGCGCGGCAGACGAAATTTGCATTCGGTTCCTTTTATAAGCTTTTTCGCGTCGCTGGTCCCGCTCCAGAGGGAAAGTGTTGACTCGCAAAGACAGCCAACGACCGCTTAGGGGGCCGTCCTGAGACCTTCCAGGACATATTGGCAGCCGACTTATATGTTCCCATCTCTCTGGTGCCAAACAATGACAACACGCCGGAAAAGCGGCTATTGGAAACGGCCGTTGAAATGATTAGGAGAACGGGAGTAAAACGGGTGGAGGAAATTTTGCCTGGAATTTTGGAGATGCTGAGGATCGTGGTCTCAAAAAGGTGAGAGACTAGGGGCGTGGCACTATGGCTGCGACGGAATTCCATGAAAAAAAGAGATAATCATATGGAAAAAAACAGCAACATGAAGATAATCTCAAACCATATAAACATACATACAACTAATAATATATCTCGATATTAACAATACTTCGATGGAAATCTTCCTAACGCTGTTTATTAGTAATTGTTATGGTTAGAACTTCGTCATCAAATACCATCAATGATAATGATACTAAGAAATGAAAAAGGCCTTAGTAAAGGTGGATATAATTATTCAGCCTTTACCACTAGAGTATTTGGACAGGACAGAAAATAATCGTTATTTATTTTTTTTCACTTTCAAAATGTTTAAGAGAGGGACGCTTCTACCATTTTACTATCTCCGTCTTTCGCCCTATTTCTGCGTTTTAATTCCGTCTTTGTTTCCTTGTTACCCTCCACCGCTTTCTGCAGACATGCGCGGTCTTCCACTACCATTTTTAGGGTCGTAAGTGATATGATATGGTAATTATTCACAAAACAAATTTCCTTGGCACTGATGATGACGCGCCGGTTCTGGAACTTTCCACATTGACAATTTTTCTTTCGCAACTCTCGGGGAGGCGCCAGGAAGTTGTATTTTTAAGAGGGTGAAGCATCCCATGATTTTTTTTTCTTTCCTTATACTGACTTCTATTTTATTCTGGGACAAAAATGGCCATTAATCTCTAAAAGACTGGGGAATAATTCAAAGTTGCGTCCCAGCCAGGAGCATATATGATAAGAGAGGTCTTTTATATCAGCATTGTTATCGGTCTTTCCACAGTCTTTCCTCATCATGAGAAGCTACTCAAGTGCAACACTTTATTTACCTCAGCAATTGCAATTTCTCCAGAAACGTAGAGACTAATGAGTTTCCTTGCCTGTGATTAGATCGCTCTTGGGTTACTTTGGCAAAGTTTATGAGGCTTAAGTATGTTACCATTTCTCCGAAGTTGTTGACTATACTTCAAAATATGAGTGAGAAAAACATTCAATTTATTCCCTCTTGCTGCCACACGATTATACTCGTTATCTTGATTTTAAATTTGCCCCATTGCATGCATCCTTCGCACGCATTTACTGAGAAAGTCGAAGAATATTCTCCCAGCATGACGGAATCTTCTGGAAAAGGTTAAGTATTTTGCCGTCAAGGATATGTAATTTCATAAATGCATTGTCATGTAGCTTTTATTACGTCAAACGATCATCCTTTGAGTTGGTAAGGAAGTGATTGGTTTATGTATACATACATACTGTGCACAAATGCATTCGTACATGAACTCATATGTACATACAATGTTCTAGCACAGATACATGCGTATAAACATATGTGTACATCTCTATTCACTGTACATATATTTTACCTGTTTATCTATGAAATATAGACACGCGAGCGGGCACACACACACACACACACACACACACGCGCTCTCTCTCTCTCTCTCTCTCTCTCTCTCTCTCTCTCTCTCTCTCTCTCTCTCTCTCTCTCTCTCTCTCTCTCACACACACACACACACATACACACACGTTCATTCATACGGTGCCTATTTTCAAGTGTACCAAAGTCAAGCGATAGTTTCTACGAGAACAAGGAAAAAACAAAGAAATAAAATTACATACGTAACATTGCATGCAACCCACATGTATCTCTAAATTGCTTCGCAAGAAACGTTAAGTGATTGCCGACGGCCGCAGTAAGCTCTTAAACCAAAACATCCTACTCTAAAGGGAGTCATATGTTGCGAGGTCTTTCAGCGACTACAGGATTGCAACATTATCAATCCTCCTCTTGCCTCGCTTCTGCACAAAGTTCTCTCTCTCTCCCTACCTCTGCTTGCCTGTCTAGCGCTTCCGGTTATGTAAAGGCCAACATGTGTGGTAAGAGTGCGTTTGCATGTTCGTGCGCGCGTGTGTTGGGGCATTGTTCTTCACCTGAGAAGTGCTTTGCAGGGCTTTTGTTCTCGTTTAATTATATGGTTTGAAATTTAAGAAGAAATGAGTATATTACCGTTATGAGCCCTCCTATTTTCTTTTCTGTTTCTCTCTCGTTGTTTGTTGTTCAGGGATACAAATAATAAGTGTTTTTACAGCCATGCTTCATATTTTATTTATATTTCTGTTCGTATTTATCTGTCTCTACTAAATCCTAAGCAATATTTACGTTTAGCATTATATTACATCTTCACAACAGATAGGATTCAACACCCACAAGTTATGCTAATTTTGCCTGCATCCGGGTAGTGTAACAGACGGAAATACTCACCATATTAATGCCTATCTTCTTTCCTGGTCACGCCTGAATATATACAGTAAAGTATTCTCTGACCTTTCGAAGGCCGCCCCCACTTCAAACTGCATTGGGTCTGTCATGCTTTTTACTTATCTTTTTTTTTCTAAGTCAGTTTTAAAAATAACTTCAAACCGGGATCGGGTGATGACGCACCATGGTGATTCCGGTATGAAATCATCATCCATAATAATATAGGCATAGGTTTATAGACTCGCTACAAATTGCCTAATTACAATGCATGCTACAAATTAATTACATAATGACACACCTTTATCCCTGAACATAAAGAGTTGAATATATGAAGGTCGACGAAATGAACACACTGAGCCATAAAAGACTAGTAAATAGCAACACCAAGTTGTAAGACATTTTGTTGCGTCACTTTCACCGCCATTGCATTACTGCGCCGTACGCTAACCTAGAACGCTGACACCGTTCCTTCCTCCGCTCTTCCGAAGTCTCCAAGAGTCTCTCGCTTTTTTTGTTACTAGGGTGTAGCCATTGATACGTGTGTTTTCATAGAAGCTTGAAGATAGTGATTCTTTCGTTATTTTGCGAGTTAGGAGAACACTTCTCTCGTCCTATATTTATATCCTTTGATGGGAATTTTATTATATATATGAAAAGGGGATTTACAATAAAATGTTTTGCTCACTATTTCAAATCGTGATACTGTTTTCATTTAAGTTGAAGATATTGATTCTTTCGTTATTTTGCGAGTTAGAAGAACACTCCTTTCGTCCTATATTTCTGTACTTTGATGGGAATTTTATTATATATATAAAAAGGGGATTTACAATAAAATGTTTTGCTCACTATTTCAAATCGTTGTTTTATCTCGCGACGTTAGAACGAAAATGCAATAGATTACGTCTTTCTCCTAGATTTCAATGTAGAATTTGATAACTTTTTCGAGTGAGCGCGCCATGAATTATTGTCGCTAGAATGTCAACACTGGGAACGCACTTATTCTACGGAATTTTTAACGATATTTTTACTTCGTTATTTCAGCAAGTTGAAGCGAAAACGACCTTTTGAGATTTGCGATCGGGTTCGTTATTAGAGGAAGGGAAAAGCAAGACCTCTTTAAGAATAGCAACATATCTTTGCAGAAAGAAAGAGGTTGATGGATGCTTTTCTTCGTCCTCTGTTCCTTTGCTTCCGAGTTCGCATTTAACCAGGATCCGCGACTGGTACGAGGAATGGGGAGAGGGAAGGAAGGAAGGAAGGAAGGAGGGAAGGGAAAGGAAGGAGGAAAAGGAAGAGAAAGGAAGGAAGGAAGGAAGGAGGAAAAGGAAAGGAAAGGAAGGAAGGATGGAAGGGAAAGGGAAAGGAATGGAAAAGAAGGAAGCAAGGAAAGGAGGAATAAAAGAGGGAAGGGAGGACGGAAGGTGGGAAGGAAAAGAAGAAGAGAAGGGAATGAAAATGAAGGAAGGAAAGAAAGGAGGAATACAAGAAGGAAGGGACGACGGAAGGTGGGAAGGGAAAGGAAAGGAAGGAAGAAATAAGGGAAACGAAAATGAGGGAATGAAGGGAGGGAGGGAAGAAAAAAGAAAGAAAAGAGTAGTAGGAAGAATAAGAATAGAAAGAGAAAGAGAAGCGGGAGGAGGAAGAAGAAGAAGAAGGAAGAGAAGCAGGAAGAGGAGGAGGAGGAGAAGACCGACCTGATATAGATTATCAAGAATTAAGTATGACAAGAGCGTTGTTTGATGTGGCGTATCAAAGGTATCCTTCGCCGCTGAAATTTCTGGCATAGTGATGACACGCGGCTCGTCAATATTGGCGGACATTCAGAGCTTTAAGAGACTAATATGTATATAATATATATATATATATATATATATGTGTATGTATATATATGTGTGTGTGTGTGTGTGTGTGTGTGTGTGTGTGTGTCATATATATATATATATAACATATTTATATATATATATATATATATATATAGAGATATATATGTATAGAGAGAGAGAGAGAGAGAGAGAGAATGAGAGACAGAGAGACAGATAAAGGAAAAAAATGAAGGAAAGAGGAGAGAAGAGATTTTCTGCACGAAGGAGAATCAGAGATAAAAAAAAAAAAAAAAAAAAGACGAAGACTCATCCACGTCGGTCGCCATTGCCTTGCTCTTTTAAAGCCTTCCTCTCGTCCCCCCCCCCCCCCCACCCCAGCTCCCCTCCCCCACCCCATGTCACCCCCCACCCCCACCCCCACCCTCTTCCACCAAAGGAAGAAGACAGCGATTATCCGAGATTGCTCTCTTCTCTCCCATCGTTTCGGAGATGAGCAGTTTAACAGGATATAAAAGGGAGCGAATGCATCGACTCTCTGCAAATAGGTTACGTGGATTGCATGGTAGATA
Organism: Penaeus japonicus; assembly: GCA_017312705.2. Taxonomy (NCBI): domain Eukaryota; kingdom Metazoa; phylum Arthropoda; class Malacostraca; order Decapoda; family Penaeidae; genus Penaeus; species Penaeus japonicus. Next base: position 41,331 of record BOPN01002623.1, on the reverse strand, counting down.
CTTGCAAGGTGATATTGATAACGGTGTTCTTTTCCCCCCACGTCAATGAAGAGCAAAGCGCTTTCAGTGGGCGAGTCGCCGGGGCGGATTCTTATTGGATTCATATCCGGCCAAGTCGAAATGTCACTCTTGGATGATATTGGTTGCACGGAATATTGCAGTTATTGCTATTATTGTTGGTCATGTTGATATCGTTTTTGTGGTTATTTTTTTTATATAGGTCTTTTTTTATCTTCGTTTTGGTTATTATTGCCTTTATTATCATTGATATTGTTATTATCATTATCATTACTAGTATCAAAATTATAATCCTTGTTATTACTGTTGGTAGTATTTTTTATCATCTTCATTATCATTATCATCATTATTCCTGTTCTTCTGCTGAACATTAATATCATCACCATTATCATTGTTAGTAAAAGCATAATTATCATCAATACAATCATCGTCATTGTCATTATAATTTTTATCATCATGATCATTATTATGATTGTTATAATTTCCATTGATATTATCAGCATCATCTTTACAATTACCAAAATTATTACTATTAGTTTTATTACTAATATCATCATTGCTACAGCTGCAATGGTCATCATCATTATCATTATTATTATTATAATTACATTATCATTACAATTATCGTCATTGTTTTCATTATCATTATCATCATTATCGTGGTTGCTATTATATTCATTGATATCATTGTTATCATCGTCTTCATTATTGACAAAATTATTGAAATCATTGTTATTACTATTATCACTATTGCCATTGTCATCATTATCATTGTCATTATCATTATTATTACCATTATTATCATAATCATCATTAGCATCATCATTATCACCATCATCATAACCATCATCATCATTATCACTATTGCCATTGTCATCATTATCATTGTCATTATCATTATTATTACCATTATTATCGTAATCATCATTAGCATCATCATTATCACCATCATCATAACCATCATCATCAATATCTCCATCATCGACATTACTATTAGTATCATAATCATCAAATTCATTACTAAAATAATTACGACAAAACAATTATCATCTTAATAACCATCATCAATGTTACTATCATCAGCATCATCATCACTGAAGTTCCTTTAATGTAAAAAAGAGAGAGAGAGAGAGAGAGAGAGAGAGAGAGAGAGAGAGAGAGAGAGAGAGAGAGAGAGAGAGAGAGAGAGAGAGAGAGAAATGAGCATCATCGGAATCCCAAAGCTCGGATTACGGTAGATAACCAGGTAACATCCGAGGTACTGGAGCCCGCCTTTTACAATCCCTATAAGCGAAGGCGAAATTAACCCTTAGACGCGGTTCACCTTGAAGTGGCGGCGTAGTACCTGACCAGTCCCCTCTTTATTCTTACTAGCCTTGAAGTCTTCTACACCGGTCGTCTTCAGCCTCGGGGTGGAAGAAGCCGGTGTGAAAGGACAAGCTGGCTATGTGAACTATTATATGGCGGAGACCTTGGCTTTTTTGGGGGGAGGGGGGAATGGGGAGGGGGGAAGGGGGGATGACTTACGTGAGGATTTCCAGGTAAGTTGTTTTTTGTCTTTTAAGTGTCGGTTTTATATCCTTGCAGGCCAAGAGGTGATCATTTTGTACAGATTGATATCAGGATGGCTACCTAGAGAGCAGGTGGATTTGTGTGTGTGTGTGTGTGTGTGTGTGTGTGTGTGTGTGTGTGTGTGTGTGTGTGTGTGTGTGTGTGTGTGTGTGTGTGTGTGTGTGGAATGAAGAGGCGGCTGATTTGTGGTTACATCCAAATATTGAATGTCAGTCTGTGGTTGGTATTCATGATTTGAACTCGAGACAGAACAGATTAAGATACATCCCTTTCAGGGTCATGGCGTATAAAGCGGCAAAAGCTGCATTCGTCAAGCTAGAACAAAAGCAAATACAATATTCCGAAATGTATCGCAGGGATGTTATCTAGACTGGGTCATCTATAGACTAGAAACACAATAAGCACAAATTTTCAAGAACAGAATATGCAGTAACAGTCAACAACGCAACCAAGATGTAACCGTGTACATTCGGTTCTTCACAGGACAATATATGTCAACATTTTTCAAAATAATGGTGATGCAACCCTCTGAAAAATGGCTCTTCTCCCACACGAGGCAAACCAACAGTCTCAGTTATAAATAAGCGCTAGGAACTCACAAACAAACTGTAGCCAGCTAGAACTCGGTCACGTGGATCGTCAGCTGTTGATTTATTCATCTCCATTGCATCCGTATCACCGTGATTGCATTTTTCACCGACACTTACATCAATATGGGGCTCATTCATTCTGGTATATTATTATCTTTCGGTGTATTCATCATGCCAGACGCACATTCCCGTCAGACGTAAAACCCGCATCTTCCTGCTTAAATTTATTTATAAATATTTAATTTATTTCTTATATCATATCCAAAGAAAGACGAAGTTACAAAAAAAAAATAATAATAAAAAAATAAAAAAAGTAAAACAAAGAAAAGCATTTGTGAAGTAAAAGTGCTAATCATAAATATGTATAATTGACAAAATATTAAGTAGCTATAATGGACAAAAGTGGGAGCGAATCTCATATGATCCCTATACTATGGTACCCTGTTACACGATTAGCAGCGATGAAATATTACCCTTTTGCAAGAAAATTTAATCTCCTCGGCACGAACACTAAAGCTTTTCAGAGGACGTTGAAACCCTACTTTTTTCACAAGGATTCAGTGCGAGTGAGCAGAAGGCTAAAGTAATAGTATAAGTAGTAGTATTCTTATGCGGCTGTGACGGGAGTTTCAAGAGACGAGGCCAACTCCTCCCGCGCCCTTGTACAATCTGATCAAGATCCGACGCTGAACTCAGCAAAAATGCTCGCCGCGACGCACTCGGCGAACCCTCGAAGCTCCAGCACTAGACCGGCGGAATACGAAGCTCCGAAGTGGCTGTTGCTGTTTTTGTTTTGTGACGAAACTCTTTGTCTGTCTTTTGTGGCACGATTTATACTTCGCTTGCTGGTTGGAATTTTGGAATCCTCGTTGTCTTGTATGTTTGGTGTTTTAAGGACAATACGGAAGAGAAAGATATACACGTAAGACGAGGACATGAAACGCGGCAGGGTGGATGGAGGGGAAGATAAGAAGTGGCAAGAAAAGAAATTGGATTGTGAAGAGGAGGGGAGAAGGAAAAGGAGGAGGACAATAGCAGCGGCAGGATTAAGAGCAACATCCAGAGTAAGAATAAGAAATACGAAGAAGAGCAAAAATAAAAAATATGTCTTCCATCTCTCTTGCGTTGAATGAGAAGTCCCTAAAAGTTCATATGAATGTTTTAACGTTTACAAGTACGAGGAAATTTAAAAGCATTACCTTACAACTCGAGGAAATCTTTTTAGAATCTTGAGAGTTACCTTTCGTTATTTTTTCTTCTTCTTTTACCTTCCCTCTTTGTAAATCTTACATTGTCTTGGCTAATGGCATTTACGTTCACATTAACGATGCAATTCTGGACGAGCATGGCAATAGCTAATTCATCCGGGCCAAGGGATTTCCCTGGAACCGACAAACTTTTTAATTGCGAAGATAAGTTTTCAGGATCCCTGGTGCGATATATGAGTTCATTTCCTGAACACGTTACAAGGCAAATGCCCAATTTCAAGTGTTGCATTATTCCGTTAGAGTTTAGAACGATACATTGAAGGATTAACGAGACCCGATGATATTGTGATGGAAAGTCTCTGGAGATTCTCAAAAGGATGAACTTTGAGATTCGCTCTCGAATGAATTCCACACTACAATAAGAATTAAACATCAGAGTCATTACGTAAGGTTACGTTACGTATCATTTGACGCCTATTTCTGAAATCATTTTAATGAATTATTATTTCTTTGACAATTATTTTCAAGGAAAAAAAAACTCCTGAAATATGTATTATGAATACTTACTGTTTATCGTATTTGAGAATCAGCTTTATGGAAAACCTTTAAGGAAGAAATTCGACGTGGGAAAACAGGTCGAACAAGTCTCCGGTGAACTCGTTTTCTTAACCTTGCCCCTGACATTGACTCAAGACCTTAAGATGATGTTCTGCATTGGGGAAAAATGACTGTTGTATCCTGATAAGTGACCCCTTTAGTTATATAGATACCCATGGAATGTTCTTGTTTGCATTCTGTGTGTGTATTTGATAATTGTGCGCATCTATATCTCTCATCATCATTATAATTACCATGAATTTTCATGATCCTTGTTACCAAGAGCGCACATATCCAATTTCTCCGATATTTTCTTCCATTTATTTCTAACATACATGTCCCATTTGGTAGATTAAACACATTACATTCATCCATTCCGTAATTTCCTCGTAAAAGTAAAATGGAATGAACGAAAAATCGTATTCCCAGTTCTTGATTATTTTCGTTATTTGAAGGTTTATGTTAACGAAGCCTTGCAGCCAAAGGGCTCCGTTTCGCCTTTTCACTCCTACGGCAGTTTGGATCATCTGGAGATCTGGCGAAGCACTATAAAGGCTCCGTAATTTCCTTCAGATATCGGAGTTTCCGCTTCGAACTGGTCCTGAATGTTTCCTCGATTTGGTAATAGATTCATTTCTCTCGCTTTCTCGCTCTCTCTCTCTCTCGCTCAAATTTTCTCTTTCTCGCTCTTTACCTCTTTCTCTCTCTGTTTTTCTCGCTCTCTCTCTCTCTCTCTCTGTCTCTCAAATTTTCTCTCTCTCTTTACTTCTTACTCTCTCTCTGTGTTTTCTCTCTCTCTCTCTCTCTCTCTCTCTCTCTCTCTCTCTCTCTCTCTCTCTCTCTCTCTCTCTCTCTCTCTCTCTCTCTCTCCGTCTCTCCCTTACAGTCTCTCACCCTTAACGTCTCAACCTCTTCCTCATCATCCCTTCCATCCCTCCTTGACCTTCGCTTTTCCTCCCTTAGCTCGGTTTATCTGTCCCAACATCTGCGAGAGCCGACTCCCACTCGCCGTCCTTGAGTAGGCTTAAGACTATGACATGTCACCCCTTCTCCTCCCAAAGGTCACGACTCGTTGTTACCAACCTCTTTTTTATGTTACTGAAAGATTCTTCTTCTTCTTTTTGTCAGTGATTACAAAAAGAAGATAGAGAGAAAAAAAAAATGGCGGGGACACCCACAAAAAATTAGGAAGTGGTAGTTTTCATTAGACGACCTTCGGAGCTAGTTTGGTTGGCGTTTTGCTCTAGAGTGGATTGCCTTGGTCGGGAGATTCAGAAATGGTTGATATGCAGGGTTAGAAACAGACACGCACACAAACACACACACACACACACACACACACACACACACATATATATATGTATATATATATATATATATATATATATATATATATATATATATATATACATATATATATATATAATATATATATATATATATATATATATATATATATATATATATATATACATATATGTATATATAAATATATATATATATATATATATATATATATATATATATATATATATATGTATATGTATATACATATATATATATATATATATATATATATATATATATATATATATATATACATATATACATATACATATATATATATATATATATATATATTTTTTATATATATATATATATATATATATATATATATATATATATATATATATATATATATATATATATATATATATATATATATATATATATATATATATATACATATATATATATATAAAATATATATATATATATATATATATATATATATATATATATATATATATATATATATATATATACATATATTTACATACATATATATATATATATATATATATATATATGCACACATAAATACACACACACATATATATATGTATGTATATATATTATATACTTATATATATGTATATATACTATATATATGTATGTATGTGTGCATGTGTATGTGTGTGTGTGTGTATGTGTGTATCTGTGTATGTGTGTGTATAGATACTAATGAGTAATTGTATGTGTATGGACATTCCGTGTATCTGTGGAATAGACCTTTTCATAACTTCATGTAAACTTCCGTGACCAAAGTTATATCAAAGCTCTCTTTCTTTTCAGGTGAGCAATATCGACGGTTTCCCGTTCCTGGAGGTGATGTATAAGTTCACAGTTGGATACCATTGGCTATGGAATTGCTATTATGGTTATATTTGTATGATTAAGTGTATCTGTCTGTCTGCCTTCTATTTCTCTATTTATTTGTCGACTATCTGTCTATTTTTCTATCTGTCTGTCTCTGTCTGATCCATCTCTTTATCTGTCTATCAAGTAGAAGTAGTTTGTCTATCTTTTTATGTGTCTCTATCTGTCTGACCATCTCTATCTGTCTATCAATCAAAATATTTGTCTATCTACCTATCTGTCAAAAATTCCGTCTATCAACATACAGGTCTATGCGCATGCGTCTGCCACTTCCAATTAGTATATCCCTCTACCACTGTGTCCATTACTTTCGTCATAGAACTTTAATCGAAAACTTTCAGCCTTTGACACTTCTCCTTCGCCTAAGTAAATGGAGTGAAAACTTTTCACCTGATTGGGACACTTGCAAGAAAATTATAGGTCGCTCTATGTGGCGGGTGAACGGTGGCGTGCAGAAAACGTAGAGTTGAATTGGGTAACTGGCCTGTGCTTTGCTGTTGGACAAGCTCAACATTTATCCAAGTTGAAAGGAGGAGAAGTTTACGATAAGGTGATGATAATGATAACGATAATTATACAGATAAGGATAAAAGTAATGATAAAGATGATAGTGATGATGATAATCTAGGATAAACATATTAATTATACGTGATGGAAGTATGTATATGTAAAAGATTTAGTGTATAAAGTAACTTTGAGATGACTTACATTTCTGAGAATTTTGCGTTTAATCATCGAACAGATATGGACTCATGCAATATGTTAATGATGCTGTTATTCCTAGTATTCTTGTGATAATTGCTCGTCACATTATTCGTGAAAATGATGACAATAATGATGATCATAACAGCGATCATAACCATCGTCCTGTTTATAATAAAAGCACCGAATAGAAAGGCACTAATGTTAATAATGATCCGATGTATCCCCTTTTTCTTACTAACTTTTAAACGTTATGCCAGCCGAACTTCGAATAGAAAAATTGACATCTGTCGTTAAAAGTTCACAGCCAGAATTGCTTCAGGGGATGTCTGTATGATAAGAGCAAGCACTTCAACTGCAGTTCTCTTTTCTCAGCTAAAGTTACACAAAGATCCAAATTTGCATGTGAATGATGCCGCCTTGCGAAAGGCTATAACAACACTGGACGAGGGGCTTCTTTTGATTCTTGAGAGGGAGGATTCTAATCAAGGTGAAGATTATTCGATGTTTCAAATTTTGCTCATTACATTTCTTTTTTTTATATTTCTTTGCCTCTCTCTATACTTCTTTCCCCCTCCACTCTCTCTCTCTCTTTCTATCTCTCACCGCCCTTCTTTCCATCTATCATTCTCTTCCTCCTTCCCTCCCCCCTCTCTCTCCTCTCTCTCTCTCTCTCCGTCCTCTCACTCTCCTTCCCTCTCTCTCTCTCTCTCTCTCTCACCCTATATCTCTCTCACCCTATCTTTCACCTTCCCTCCCCTTCTCTCTCTCTCTCTCTCTCTCTTTCACCCTCCCTCCCCTTCTCTCTCTCTCTCTCTCTCTCACCCTCCCTCCCCTCTCTCTCTCTCTCTCTCTCTCTCTCACCCTCCCTCCCCTTCTCTCTCTCTCTCTCTCTCTCTCTCACTCATTTCCAAAATTTTATCCGGATCCCCCTATTTCCCCAAATTCCCCAACGATGCAACGAGGTCTCTCTTTGTGCAGTTGGAGTTTTACATTCTGACTCGTGGGATTCGATGAAGCCTAATTAGTTTGCAAAATATCTTGCAGTCTGAATGGCTTTTCATCATCGAGAGACAGAAGAGACATAGCTCGAATATGCACGTCTAAATATAGGGTTAGATATAACAGTTGTAAAAGAGAAAGATAAGTCAATGCAGTGGAATAAATTGATACTAATAGGAATAGTTACAAGAGTCAGGAAGGCTTTATTGGTGGTCGTTTGTGTGACATCAATGAATTGTGAGGTTTATCTATATACATTAGAGGGTAACCATCACTCTCTCTCTCTATCTATCTCTCTCTATCTCTCTCTATCTCTCCCTCCGTCTCTCCCTAGCTCTCTCTCCTTCTTCTTTCCTCCCTCCCTCTCTCCCTGCTCTCTCTCTCTGTCTCTCTATCTATCTATCCATATACCCCTCCCCCCTCTCTCTATCTCTCTTTCTCCATCTCCCCTCCCCCTCCGTCTCTCCCTCATTCTCTGCCCTCCCCCCCCCCCTCCCTCTCACTCTCTTTCTCCCTCCATTTCTCTCTCCTACAAAGCTAGGCGCAGACGCATGAATACAATACGGAAGCGAGATTAAAGCCAAGAGGAGACCCAGAAGAGTCTCACGGAGCATCCAACAAGAGGGTGAGAAGGTTATTATCGCTGATACACTCAGTGGCCATTCCCATTCAGCAACGGGACCTTCATTTGCATACAGACCTTGCCGAGTGATAAGGAGATAAACGCGAGAGGGACTTGTGGGCATGAGAAGGTCTCTGGTAAGGGACTACTAAATGAACGCGGGATATTGTGGGACAAGACGGCGTAGTCGGCAAGAGGAAATAGGAAGAGGGAGGGAAGCGGGTGAGTGAGTGAGTGAGTGTATGCGCGCGTGTGTGTGTGTGTGTGTGTGCGTGTGTTTGTGTGTTTGTGTGTTTGTGTGTGTGCGTGTGTTTGTGTGTGTGTGTGTGTGTGTTTGTGTGTGTGCGTGTGTTTGTGTGTTTGTGTGTTTGTGTGTGTGCGTGTGTGTGTGTGTGTGTGTGTGTGTGTTTATGTGTGTGTGTGCGTGTGTGTGTGTGTGTGTGAGAGAGAGAGAGAGAGAGAGAGAGAGAGAGAAAGAAAGGGAGAGAGAGAGAGCGAAACAGAGAGAGATTAAGAGAAAGAGAAAGAGAAAGAGAAAACACAGAGAGAGAGTAAGAGGTAAAGAGAAAGAGAAAATTTGAGCGACAGAGAGAGAGAGAGAAAGTGAGAGAGAAAGAGAGAAAGAGAGAGAAAGATACAGAGAGAGAGAGAGAGAAAGATACAGAGAGAGAGAGAAAGAGAGAGAGAGAGAGAGAGAGAAATGAATCTATTACCAAATCGAGGAAACATTCAGGACCAGTTCGAAGCGGAAACTCCGATATCTGAAGGAAATTACGGAGCCTTTATAGTGCTTCGCCAGATCTCCAGATGATCCAAACTGCCGTAGGAGTGAAAAGGCGAAACGGAGCTCTTTGGCACCAAGGCTTCGTTAACATAAACCTTCGAATAACGAAAATAATCAAGAACTGGGAATACGATTTTCCGTTCAGTTTGTTTTTTATGTGTATTTAGATGTCGGAGGAACGGGAAAATTACGGAAGGGATGCATGTAATGTGTATAATGTGTACAATTGGGACATGCATTGGAAGAAAGTACTGAAGAAATTATAAAAATGATAGCGATGATGATAAGAACGATGATAATGATGTTAATAATGATCCTGATAGTGATGTTAAAAATGAACATGATAATGATAATAATAATGATAATGGTATTATTAATGATAATTATGATAACAATTGCGTTATTCCTGTTATCATCATTTCTATAATCATGATTACCATTATATTTATTATCATATCCATAATCCTTATTATCAGCACTCTTATCATTATTATCATTGTTACTGTTATCTTCATCATCACCATCAGTAGCAGGATCATCATCGTCATTATCACCATCGATCATGATATATTGTCATTTTTTAATTATCATTATTATTATTATTATTATTATTATTTTTATCATTATTGTTATTATCATTATTATCTTCCTTATTTATCCAATCATCACTTATCACCACTATCTTCTAAAATGGCTGGAAAAAGTGAAAGAAATAATACCCATTCCGCACCCCCCCCCCCCCCCCCCCAAAAAAAAAAAAAAAAAAAAAAAGGGCGCTTCAAGTACAGAAGAAAAAAATAAAAGCTGATAAAACCGAGTTCAAAAAAAGAAGTTATGTCAGCCTTACAAGAGGAGTCTTTGAAGTTTATCAGTAACGTTTCTATCTACAGAACTATCCATGAGTTAAAAATAAAGGCAAAACAAACCGTTATCTGGGTCAAAAGGGTTGAAATCTCTATAGAGAAAACTAGAAACTGTCCGCTATCTACCGGCGTGATGCTGTGTGGATAGACTTTAGGGCGTCCGCGGCAGAAGCTGGCGGTGAAAGGGGTGAGATGGAGCCTGAGACAGTGAGAGTGACAGTCCAATGCCTGAGAGGACCACAGGGTCATGGAGGCAGAGCAGGGGGGTGGGGGACTGACGGGGGAGGCTGGAGATGGTTGCATGAAATATTAATGACAGGAGGTGATGGGTTTACAAGTAGGATTAGCTGGGTAGAGGTAGAGGTATTGTTTCGCGGATGAGGCGGAGGATAAACGCATGGACGTGTGTGTGTGTGTGTGTGTGTGTGTGTGTGTGTGTGTGTGTGTGTGTGTGTGTGTGTGTGTGTGTGTGTGTGTGTGTGTTTGCACTATACAGAGAACGAGGAAGTAGAAGGATGTATAATCCTGCAATTGCATCGAGAAAGCCATAAAAGAAATGAATAAAGTATAGATCATATCGATTTTGTATTATGACATAGAGAGATTAGGATAGAGATAGGTAGATCGACAGCATTCTTTAAAAACATATCCTGGACTCTTACTTATATGCTTATATGAATAGTATCGTGCATTTGAACATATCATCATTATCATCGTTATTACTATCATCATCAATCATGTTTAATACTATCATCATTACCATCATTATCATTAGTGAGCATATCAAACTTTGACTCGTTTGCCCCCCTCATGTTTACCCAATCCACTGCCACCAGCGACCAAAAGTGCAATTATGAAAGGAATCCCCCCCCCCGTCCTTCGCAACCCGGCCTCCTTCAGCGGAGAAGAGAAGGACGCGGGCGGAGAAGTGCGGCCGAGTGCATGTCGCTCTCCTCCGCTGTCGGGTCTTCGCTCAATCCCCATAATGCATCGAGCGAGGACGAGCAAAGCATCTGCGGCGGAGGTTGTGTTCATTATTCTCGTGTACGCAGCCTCTTTCTCCGGCACTCTCGGGGAGGAGAGAGTGGAATGGGGAGAAGGAGAAAAAAGATATATTGTATATTTTCCTGGTAGGTTTTCATGGGCTGAAATAATGATGCGTCTTCGCTTGTGGTAGGAAAAAGAAGGAGAAGAAGAAGAAGAAAAAAAAAAACATGGATGAATGTTTTTGTCATTCATCTTTATTTATTGGAACCTTGGAAGAACAGGATTTACTAAACACAGACACACACACACACACACACACACACACACACACACACACACACACACACACACACACACACACACACACACACACACACACACACACGCGCTCTCTCTCTCTCTCTCTCTCTCTCTCTCTCTCTCTCTCTTATCCTTTTGGGATGTACGTAATCACTTGTCTCAATAAACTCGTCAAAGTCAAAAAAGTCTCTCTCTCTCTCTCTCTCTCTCTCTCTCTCTCTCTCTCTCTCTCTCTCTCTCTTACATTCACGTACTGTAAGTGTATGTGCGTGTGTGCCATAGAGTATCAAATTTCCGTCCTCAGCCACTGAACACGATTTTCCCCGGTCTGATTTCTTGCCACCCTTCTATCTTCACTTCGATCGCGTTCACACAGGATTCCATTCCTCGTATCCTCAGGTTGATTTCGCATAAAATCACAAGTCCCAGATCTCTCTCTTCGCGGCGGGGTCAACATTGAGTGATTCCGCGCTGCCGAACCTCCAGTTGGAGACCTCTGACTACGAATATCTGTTCCACTGATAAAAATAGATATCACGTTTAGTAAAATGGCGAAGGAAGTCGATACAGACATGCGCGTGCGTAGTGTGCGTTGATGTATCGTTGTCTGTTTATGAATATGTTTATGTGTGTGTGTGTGTGTTTGTGTGTATGTGTGTGTGTGTGTGTGTGTTTGTGTGTTTTTGTGTGTGTGTGTGTGTGTGTTTGTGTGTGGGTATGTGTGTGTGTGTGTGTGTGCGTATGTGTCTGTGCGTGATTTCGATTATTAAAAACGTGATGTTAAAATCTACTACCAAAGCCCCAAATTATTCACTTGATGTGTGATATTGCAATGGCGTAAACGGATATGAAAGAAACCAATATAAACAAAAGAAAAAAAAAATAAAGCTGTGAAAAATTAATACGATTTGATGGAAAAATGGAAAGTTATATCCTGAAACCAATATAACATAAAAAAAAACAAAAAAAAAACAGAAACTATCAAAGCTCTGGAAAACTAATACGATTTGATGGAAATATGGAAAGTTATTATCCTTACAATAAAAGGTAAAAAGAACAACAGACAGACATGTACGTTTTGAAAACAAATCTTTCAGGGCAGATCCGCATATGATTGATTATTTTGGTATGAAACTCTAGGTAGAAAAATTCATTATGCAAATTAGGGCTTGTTCCGTCAAAATTGGTATAATTATTTATTCATCCATATATCATTAGCATTGTTAATGTTATTGTTATTTACCGTAGTTTTTTCTCTTATTTCTTGTCTTTTTACCGATATTGTTTTTGTTGTTTTTCTTGTTCTTGTTTTAGATTGTGTTACTGTTGTTATTCTTAGTATGAGATTGTTATTATTATTATCATCACTTTTTATTGTTATCATGATTGTTATTGTTATCATTAATCAATGTTTTATTATTATCATTATCATCATAATTTTCATCATTGTTATCTTTATAATCATTATTATTATTTCTATCATTATTGACATTATCATTATTATTGTTATTATTACGAATTATTATTATTGTTAGTATTTTCTTATCATTGTCGTTGTTATTATTATCATCATCATTATCCTTGCTGTTATTATCATCGTCATTATTATAATCATTAGTATCTTCATTATCATTATCATTATTATCATTACTATTATTATAATTATCATTATTATTATAATCTTTACTATCATTAATATCAATATTATCACTATCTTCTTCCAGATCCTTGTTGTTGTTTTTGTGGCTGTTGTTATCATTATCATCATCGATATCATCATTATTATCATTATCATTATCATAACAGTCGTTCTCATATTTTTTTTTATAGTTTCTTCCATCAGCAGTATCAAATGAGCATCATCATTATCAACAGGATATCATCAGTTGCAAATTGCACATCCTGATTATAATTATGATAATTCTATTCAAACATGATTCATTGTCAATACTTTACCAATTCGTCATCTCTCTCTGAGTCACGCCCACGCCCACCTACCCTACCGCTAAAACCCGTTCCACTCCCCTGCACCTCTCCCCCCCCCCCTCCGCTGGATCTGTTACCCCTCCCCCTCCCCACCACCACCGCCTCCAGCCCTTCTCTTTCCCCATTTCTACTTTTCCTTTCCTTGCCCTACCTCCCCCCCCCCACCTCCCACCTCCCACCTACCACCTCCAACCCCAACTCATTCCACGTGTCTCCTCATTCTCCTCATTTCCCTTTTCATCCTCCTATTCCTCCTATCCCTATTTCCAAAAAATATTTCCAGATTCCCCACATTCCTCCCCCTTCCACTCTACCTCTTCCTCCTCCCCCTCCTCCTCCTCCCCCACTCTTTCCAAGACTCTTCTTCCTCCTCCTCCTCC